>LD343687.1:212949-236230 GCA_001465055.1 Ptychodera flava | reverse complement strand
TCAGCCATTTCCCCCCCCCCCCGGCTAATTACCACCAACTATTTACCATCGAACATTTACTCCCGGATATTTGCCCCCTAATACTATTTATAACGACAATATTGCTTTGTCGAAAATTATGTCAAATCATAGGGGTCGCCTATGTGTCCGTCCCAAGGGGTGGGTAGATGTTTTGTTGTATTGCTTATAATGGTTTCTTCAACAAACCTTTGGTGTTTCGGTCTTGTACTGCCCTTGACAATCTAGCGTTAACGTTTCATCAGCATACTGCATCTCTTATCTGAAGAGTTTAGGCCTAATTTGCCAATGCAAGCAAGGGTAAATTACTAATATGTGGTTGCTGTCAACAGATTACCACTGGATTAACTTTGACGAAGTCAACAACGAACGCTCCGGCAAGTATGCCTTTTGTTATACCTTACTGGCGCGTTCGTTGTTGACTTGTCAAATTTAATCCGGTGAAAATCTGGTGACAGCGTCCATAGATTAGTAATTTACCCTTGCTTGCTTTGTTGAATTAGGCACTCAAACCCTTCAAATAATAGACTAAATTACTACCCTTGCTTGCTTTGGCGAATTAGGCAATCAAACTAGCCAAGTAATAGATGCAACACAGTGACAAACCTTCGCTGAAGATTGTCAAAGGACAAATACGAAAAGAGAAATCGTTACAAAACCAGTGCTAACTTAAGACAAAGACACCAAAGCTGCAAAAAAGGGTTGGTGGTATAAATCTTTATTGGTAATATATATATATATCAGAGTCAAACGTATTAAAATAAAATAAACCAATAAACGTTTCTGGAAAGTGTCCGAGTGCTAAGTGTCCCGTGGTAAATAGCCGGGAGTAAATAGTAGGTGGCAAGTGTCCAGGGACTAAATGTCCGGGGGTAACTGTCCTGTTACCTAATCTACGGGATATTATATTATTTTCGTAATATAAAATAATATCCTAATGGTGAATTTTGGATATAAATAAAGCTGTGTTAGTATTTTAACACGGCTTTGTTTCCTATCTGCTCAGCAGCACTCGATGGAATCACTGAGTGTGCATGTAAGTGAATTCCGTGCACCATTGGCTGAGGCGTCCAATATACATTAGTATATAAAAATGGAAGGCGACCAGCTAACACAACCAGTCCAATTGTTCTTTGTTAGTAGTCCTACATTCTTTGTCCAGATTGTAGTTCCTAGGACAAATTAAGATTGCTTGTGACAATATTTGTGATCGTATTTTCCATGCTGCATGTTACGGGACGACCGAGACATATTAAGTAATTCAAGATCTCTTATTTTTTTTACCAGTGGCCACCAAGGGTGGCAGTGCATTTGACATGTTGTTGTTACTTACAGCCAAGTTTCTATAACCACGCACATGTAATTTTTTCACTCTATAAAGATTTGGTAATAACTCTCTTTAAACAGTACTCAGAGACATTTATTATCCGGATCAGTTGATACCATTATGTGATATATAATTATAATCATGACATTTGCTTTATTAACTGTTTTAGTAGATTTTTCCCCTCTAATTTTAGATACTGAATGTAGACTGTAAATTACCTTTGGTCACTTTTTATTTAAGAAAAAAACGTACAAATAGGTATATTTCACAATGAAAGGAAATAGACGTTATATTTCATTCAATAGTACAGTTATCTAAAGTCCTGAACCATATTGTTGCCACTTAACGATTGTATACTCGTCGAGATTACGAACAGAAAACAATACATGAAAAAGAACATATGAATATCTTGGTTACAACCCTTCACTTTTTGAATAGAACCTCTTAATTTCCTTGTTGGAAAATATTACAGTTTTAAGCAATCGTAAAATTTACAGAATTGAAAGTCTACCCGAGCTATCTTATGCACTGAAATTGTCTTCTCTCCAAATTTGATATTTTTTCAATTTATTACAATTCATGTTTACAGCTCTGTGTGCACTGAGTGTATTCTTATGACACGCAACACTTACGGATCTGAATATGCAACATAGATAGTTAGACACGACTTCCTTTTAAACGAAACAGGCAATCTCGGACCAGTGTCAGACTGCGGGGTGTTGGTGATCTGCAGTTGTACAAGTCCAAATATGCGTTCATTGAAATCTTGGACTGCTTTTAAATGACGTTATTGCAATCTTGGACTCTTCCACGATAAACATATGCGTTAAATAGGATGGTCAATGGGTTATATAGAATTTGAAATCTCACTCCGCTACCATAGAAAATATGTCTATTTTCGGAATATCAAACTAACTAAACGAACAAATAACAGGGTCAGAGTCGTAGCCTTCTCGACTACAGTGTTTCGTTATTTGTCTTTGATTACATATCTTGCAGATTCTTCTAATAGAGTATGTCCTCAAATTGTTTGGATTCTAGTTTAATTGTCTCCATTATATACTCTGTCGTTCTGTAGTCGTATCTTGACATGCGATTTTTCTCACTACACTTATTCCATTTGTGTCTTCTTTGTACCAGTGTTGTAGAGAAAGATTAAAAGTCTCGAGGGATAAAAAGAGAAAAATTTTGCTTTTCAATTCTACACCGTTTTTTAATAGGAACTTTATCGAGAATATTTGATATTTCCAGTTTCAATCATATTACTCTGCAGATAGTAAGTTTATAAAGAACTGTTGGTGAACGATGTAAAATGTTCTTTGAAATATCGTTCCTTTTTTTAACAACCAGTACGTCATCTGTCTTCTTGTCAACAGGTGAATTCATGTGAGGGAGGAAATAAGCCCAGTCGTGATCGTGAAGATTTGTTCACTTTCTACAGCGCCCCCTAGCGGTAATCACACATAAACGGCACACATTAGTCAGTCTAGAGAAGGCAGAAGGCTGGTTGCCAGAACGACGATAAGGAAAAGAAACAATTTTGTGGGTGTACGTGAAAAAAGAAAAATTACTTTCTGTTACCTATTCCAACCCGATGAACTTATTTATTGATACGAATAATGTTTTTCGTTTTAAATGGATAAGGCGAGGCATTTTGATTTCAGAGTTCTTGGCCACAAATTAGGTTGCAACATAGACAGTAGAGGGGGAAACTCCCTTCAACCCTCTGTGGTTGCAACCGACTTTCCGAATAAAAGTTATTAGGTAGCTCAGAAACAGACGTAGAACCTGAGAGAGAAACGCCAACCCTTTTGCACAAAGAAACCTTAGAGCTTGTCCAGTAATAAATATATAATAATAATGGCGTTAAGCAATTAAAAGGCAATTTAGTTGCGCGACTCATAAATCTAAAGTAGCATTTGGCTTTACATATTCTCTTTTATTTGGTATCACTGAAACTCATGTTCTTGGTGTTCCAATCATCACATTTCGAATTTAGTGTTTAATGTAAATCCTGTGAAACCTTTCAAATCATCACATTTCGAATTTAGTGTTTAATGTAAATCCTGTGAAACCGTTCAAATCATCACATTTCGAATTTAGTGTTTAATGCAAATCCTGTGAAACAACTTTGAATTCGGATTAGTTACAATGGCATTGAAACTTTAATTATATAGGCATAATCATCGGGAGGATATTATTGATTGTGAAATATGGCTCAAGAAAAGGACCAGACAATGATTTGAATTATACTGAAATAACAAATCAAGTGGTCAATGAGCTAAATGGATTTGTAACACTTTCCATGTAATAATACAAAAGAAAGGTATGCCATCAAATTTTGCACATGGCGATCCATCAAAGCCGGTTTCATACCAGCGTATGTGACAAAATACCCCGAAATAAATCGTCATACTGTATATTTTTATATTACATGTCTGGGATACATAAGTATTGATTTATAATAGTTTGGCTATCACATTAAATTCAAAATGACACGTATGTAGGTATGTCAGAGGTCGGAACAAAATTGACTATTTGCGCAGCACATAATTATTGCGTAGAGGCCTTCAATGTGGATGTGCGTTGACGATCTGTACCCCTTGTCTGCGCCTTCTGTACTTAATCAGTCCACCTTTTGTGTTTTAATCATCACACGTAATAAAAGAAAATGAAGAAGATAGTGAAATTGATATGGCAAAGGCGAACTAAACTCTGCCATATAGCATCATTAAAAAATTTCGAGATTACACTGAAATACCTTCACAAGAATTTATAACCAGAATCATTGAAAGTTAGTTAAAAGACTTCAAACTAAATCTCTTATTTATAAACAGAGACCATGGTACCTATAGTTTTACACAGATAGCTGAAATTGTGTGTTTGTGAAAGGGAACTACAACACAAGGCCGTTGAAAGTCTACTCAATATGTCGAGACACCGTCGAAGGATCAACACACTGAAGGTATAAATATACACAGGACATTTACCCATTCTACAAGATGTGTCTATTTGTCAAGTGGCGACTCCATTAACCGAACAAAGATCCGCTGTTCCGAACACAGATTTTCTTTGATTAGATTAAAATTTGAGAAATTACCTTGTAAACCAACTATGCGGTGCCGTTAAAGTTTCTAGTAGTGTCAGGTTCTGATGTATACCTTACCTATCACGAACTATCAGAACGAGTTTCGCATCAAAACACAATGGAACATAACAGTAATAGTGTGTGGTTCATTGAGCTAAAACTCGATCTCTAATATGCTATGATATGGAATTAAATATATTACACAACTTGTTGAAAGAATGCCACTTATAACAAATCCGGCAAACTAAACATATCTTTTACAACAATACAAATAATGGTTTACCGAAGTCTTTCTTCAAGAAGTTAACCAATTCTTCTTTTATCAACGAGTCATATTTGTTCATGACGATTGTGTCTATAGGCAGTGGTGTTTTCTATTTAATACAGCTTGATTGACCTCTAACATATCACTCACGCTACTTGTGATCGTATATTTTCATTTTACTGCTCCATTTGCTGGCAGTCAAATACATTATCTTGCATGTCAACACAATAAAACTCTTGTACAGTTGCAACACTGTGACATCATATGTTGCCAACAAAACACAATTTACAAACTGCGATGTTATAAGGTATAAATCACTTTGAAGGGAAATGACGTATTGGAAATTGGAATCCTCGCTGAAAGCGATTCCATGACAAAGGGTATCATAGTTTCGAAGCAATGAGACGAATAATTCTTCACATTCTTGCTTTATTGTTGAGAGTCTAGCTTGAACGAGTGGGAGACAATTTATAGGAAGTAGGCAATAACGCCATTACTAAAAATCTTTGGTCTCATAAGAGATAGTGAGACAAGATAGACACTCAGATATCAATATCAAAATGTAGTGACAGATCGTACTCGTGAACATTATTCTACGTTAAAAATAATTCTCTCAAGGGTACAATCCACCGGTGAGACAAATTTCAAATTTGACCATTCAGTGTGGACTGTAACCACTGTCAGGCTAATTTGAAAGACTTCAACAACTGATACCTCGACCAAACTTACTAAACTTCCTATGTCCAACACAGGTACTGCTGAGAAGAGTGAGTTAATTAAAATATGTCCATATTTCTATTTCAACGTTACTCTGGGATTCCGTACAAGGTTCCGGTCCCTTATACAATCAGTGTTACTATAGTGTAGATTAAACGAGTATCGATAGGGTTTTACTATGGCGAACTATCATTTAAATATTCTTCTTACAGCATAACACTAACTGGCGTTTCATGACCTTATATCATATGCACCTAGAAATGTTAACAACACATATTCTATTTTGACGTATGCAGTATATCGGTCTGACAATGGTTCTTTCCAGTCAGTTTGTTTAGTTTCATGTATAGGCCAGTGCTTCTTGACAATGCTCTGTTCCGCCAACTGATATGTGGGAAACATCCGAGCCTGGCCTGTTGAGAATCGAACCACACAAATAGCTTTCTCACGAACAGCTTTTAAACTGCCCCTGTGATGTGAATGATGTAGCCGAAAAATGAGAATAAGACAACATCTGTACAGAAGATACATTTAGGAAATATCAGTACTTTCCCAAAAAGGTCGACACCCATTTACTAGTAAAATGCCTGTTGGAATCAAGTTCCTTGGGATAGCCTAGAATGATAGAGCCATCGTCTCGTTTTTACAGAGTCGAGGCGCTTTGAAGAATCATAGTTATTGGCTTTGTGAGCGAGCTAAAGGTCGGTTTATATTAATTGGTATACGAACATAATAAAACATTTAAACATATAGAGTCTAGAGTGATTTTGGCAATAGGGATGCTCTACCTGTCAGATTTCAGACAAAATACCTTCTCATATATTCTGTGATAGAGCAAATACAAGCAAAGACAATATGTAAGATATCACACGGTATTAAGGCTGATGAAATATTAAATTGGTTAAACACAAGGATGATCTATGTCCTAAAAGAACATATGAGCAAAAGTTGGTGACATATAAAAACATAAGAAGAGATCTTCATATTGAAGCAATTTCATCAGAGATGTATCCTATAAATGATGCCGAAGTTAATTTGCGTATTTATTTTGTAACAGTAATATTTTTACTTCGAAGGAAGATTATCAAAATCATTCCATTCACAAGACCATGTAGCTTTGAAACCATTCCGAGTGGTTAGGGCACCACGAGCGCCATGCTTCCAAAATGCAGCATTTTGCATTCTAAAACGAAGAAAGTCGAAAAGATCATTGACAACCTAGACACAAGTGCAACTGGACGCGTCATGATGCTAAGGATACATTCGCTTCCTTTTGCGATGCAACTGCTATCACTATGGCTACCACTGAGAATTCGTCCAGTAAACATAACATGTTTTTCCGTTCAAAAAGCACGGGAACTCGAAAAGTTCATCGACGACAAATACTGAAGTGAAACCAAGGATGTTATTCATATGATAAGGACATAAAATTTCTTCTTTTTGCGATGAAAGTGGCACCACTGCCTGTGTAACGCCCTCATTGACTCAGATCGTACGCGAAGCAGATAAGAAATTGTGTGATAGTTTAATTATTTATTGGTTAAGATTTCAATGAGAACAATCGAGAACGGGATATTTCCATGGTGTGATCTTATTTAATCTTAAGAAACCTCCAAAGACTGGCGGGAAAATTACCACGTGATAACTTTGGCAATTATGTAAGTATTGAGATGTATTTTAAATTTGGTAGAGAGTTTAGACTAGAGGACTTGAGATCAGACCTTTGACGGTGAACGATACGGTCGCCATCTTGCAATAAAGTACAAGATTATGTTACAAGCTACATCTTGGTGTGTCAGCTTCAGTTACTGAGAGCATTAAAATCCAGAATGGTACCTCAACTCGTAATTCCCCTAACCACGGCGCGACAAGTTGGCGAAGAATCCGGGTATACTGAAGCAGCACGGCTATAGGATTCTGAGATCTGGTGGTTGAGTCAACGAGGGGCTTGTAGGAAAGATGGCAGACTCACCTCAGGACCACTGAACCAGCAGCACGGGCGACTTTATTGTGATATGTAGCGGTTGATCGAAGATGCACCGCAGCGGATGGAGGTGAGCTATGACCGGAGAGACGAGGGCGGCTTGCAGACATGGACGTCCAAGGTAGGCACCTTCTCGTTGTACAACTGTTTCGCTTTATTATTGACTGTCTGACAGGAGGAAGACATAAAAGTATTATAAGTATCGTGCTAAAAGACAAAATTTGACAATCTCATATGCAGGGACAAGTTATAACACCTGCTTCCTCTAAGGCTACATTTCGACAAAACTCTAATAGGGATCAATTGTAGCAAAGTTTCTTGAAATTCAATGAGAACCCGATTGAGAATGATTATTACATACAAGAATACTAGTAGTGTAAATATTTGATTTTATGTTGGTCCAATCGACACTGCGCTATTTTTAATAAGAAATTTGACAAAAAATATGTTAACGGATGCGCATTGCTATTATGATGATTTTTGTTCCAAAATGAATTTAATAAATCTCAAAGATAGTATAGTGTATCAGAGAGAGGATTCATGTTACTGGAATCTAACACAATTGAGCTGAATAAACCAATCTAGGATTGTTGTTTTCCTGATCTACGACTGTCGACCCCAAGAAAATACTGTCTCCAATGAATTGCAAAATATTTCACAAGTTGCTCAGCTTGAGGCATAAGGCGAATCTAAAACAAAAACCGTGAAAATTTACTCGAGGGAAATGATTCAGTAAAAGGGGTTTCAGCTCATACTATCGCTGATCTAAACAAGAAATGTAACAATTTAATCAAGGGAGATGGCTCAGTAAAAGGAGTTACATACATTCACAGTCATAGAGGGACTGTGATACATCCTAATATAGCGATATGAGAGCCCTTGTGATATAAAAAATTAAAACATGTATAACGAAATCAAAGATGTCACGAGCCACAGAAATTGTTTTATCGAGTGATAGCGAAGAAAAAAAAGCCATTGACCTAATAAATATGACATTGATCCTGATTTGATGTTAATTCTGATTATGAATGAAGTCAGTTGGACCTGGCATCTTGTCAAAGAAGGATTTTTAATAAAGCACTAACAATTATTCAGTTAATGCGCAATTAATTAAACCATACTCTGCCGCTAAATTATCATTTAGCCAACATGGCGCCATATGTGCTGCAAAGGTGAACAGACATGCATCGGTAAGCATTTTACATGAAGGGACTAAATAATATTTACGAGAAATGTCATAATATTATCCATGATTATTTGCTTAGTTCCTTACAGTCCGGTCTGCGTTTTGACATCTCAACTTTTGATAAAGCGGATATTTCCATGTTGCAATAAAGTAATCTATGCAGAAAATAAAACGTCGGTGTCTCAGAAAGATTCAGTGTTGTCTGGCAGTCGACGCCATTCCTCTCAACCGGAGAAAGGTACCTGACCCAGTGCACCAGTCGAAAGATTTGACGCACTTGAAATGCCATATCTGAGTTGGTACTTGAGTTTGAGTCTTAGTAAATGTTACATGTCATCGGTTCCATTTGTCAACAACCCACGTTTTTTTCAGACATGCGGTTTAAGTATTTACGACCCTTCGAACTCGAATGTCCACTCCATTCACCTAACGATGACCCCTTCCATAAGGTTTCTAGCGGAAAATCATTTCATGGTAGTGGTTATTTTGCGCTTAAACAGTAGGGTAACTTTGTACATTTGGTTAAATATTGATGACTTCCTATGTTTACATTACATCATAAAGAGCAAACACTTACGAAAAAGAAGTTGTTTGACCATTATCATAGTATACAACAATTCTACGCGTTGTAAATCAATGAAGGAACGGCATGCTATAAAAATATTATAATAAGCCCTGTCTAAAACAAGCCATATAATGGGCGAAGCCATAGATTATAATCTGAACAAGAATACTAATATGAACAATAAATCAAAAGCAAGGTATTTGATATCTGTGGCCTGAGCGAAGCATGTCATCTGCCTATAGTGCCCGCTAATATAAACTCTCGCTGATTTTGGCTTTCCGCGTAATTCGACACTTGCAACGTCAGGTAGATATTTAATGGTGATAAAAAATTATAGATTTTTATTTTTTTTTATAATACATTATTCAATCTATAATATTCGGATATTACCGTACAAATTTTTTTCCATCACTATTTTGACGTGGTGGATTTGCAACATTCACGCCAATCTCGGCCAACCACCCTGTCTATTAATAACATGAGATTAGACACGACAGGAAATGCCAATATTTGCAAATGCATTCCCTGAGGGCTAATCTGGATTTTGATGTTCCAAGAAACTGTACACCCCTCGTGTTGCCCTTGAACTAAAATATGGGGAGAGTGGCGGATCATTCCACATAGTAAGAAGCCAGCTACTTACGTTGTGTGTTACCGTTCTGTGGTGGCAATGGGAATCAATTCATACACAAGCGGTGTCGTATAAACTGACAAAAGTCATTTGTTCATTATTTGTACAAAAATATAAGCAGTATTACGTAACAAGCACTCTATAATTTAGGAAGAGGTACAAATTTCTGTTTTAAAGGTATTACTGCAAAAGAAAACTTGTTCTCTCATGATTGTGCGTGGGCGTAGGGGCAACTCTGGTTACGTTACGGGTAGCATATTGTTTTGAGTGACCAGTCTTATTGACGGAAACGTGGTTGATCAAGTAGAAGTTCAACTTGTCTGTGTCGATACAAATTTTATAGAAGAAAGGATGATATAGCTTCTCCTTTCTAATGTTGAGTGCGTTGGTACTAGATTTTTGGTATGCCTTCTCTGGATATATGGTTCATAATGCATTCTTTTGAACAGATTCAAGAAGGATGGCTTAGTCTAATGTGAGACTGTTATGCCATAAGGGATATACATATTTGACATCAAGTCTTATGGTTGACATATAATATATTTGTACTTTCTGCTCAGCTGTGATCTTTTGAGAAGGTTAAGAAAATATGAACGTTTTGCAGTCTTGTTGTAAATGTAGTCATTGTCATCAGACAAAGACATTGTATCATTTATCATAACTCCGAGTTTGTTTTTTTGACCTTTAACCTTTCTATAATAGTTTGATTCATATAAATTTTGGGTATTCCTTGTGTATCTTTCCTAAAACAAATTAACGAGTGTTTTGTTTGGTCAGGATTCAGTTTTTTTATGTCATATACCTCTGACCATTTAGTTGTCTAATTTGCTGCCTTCTGCATGGAGCTTTGGTAAAGAAAGATTCAGACAAAGAAGTGACGTCCATCAAGTTATATGTCGGGGCATGGGGTTTCAATCATTTATCATTATAATATAAATATTTTATTACCATGCGAGAAGCCACCGGCCTTAAATTATACAAGGATATATAAATAAATCAGTAATTATAAATTATCTTGGAAGGCAGCTGTACAGAAATATATTTAAATCAGTTCATGACTGTTACATGACTACTTATCATTACTGTTTACATCAGTTTCGAGAAACATTTACTCGGTTTTCATGGCATAAAAAATATATTTCGACAAGTTATGCATCAAAGCAGCATTATCAGATTGCACTAACAATGGATGGAAAATGATAAATGTTGCATGTGAGGTAGGTATTTTCCCCGGATTTCTTCGTAAAATGGACATACTAGACATAAATGAATGCATCCTCACCATTCTTTGCATCACAAAAATTACAAAATCATTAATGTAATGTCTATCACTTTCGATACATAATGAATGTCATTCTAGAATATAAATATCTCCACATCATTGTTTAACTTAATGTCTTGGCACAACCCATCCCGGGTTCAACCAAGCTTCTCCCATTCCCACTGCAAAAGGTAAGTGTTTGATCTCCTCAGCCCTATATTTTATCTAAGATCAGCTCGGGCAAATTGAAAGTCATATCCATACGTTGGTGAGACATAGAAAGTAATCTAAGCCCGTACTTGACTACTCTGTTCCTTCTGATTGTACGAATGGAGTTTGTTCTGGACAATTTCAATTTGTCCAATTACACTACCGTACATGTTCATCATCATAGGTAAATTTTTGCTATCAAAATATTTTGAAGGCAAATGTAACATCTAAAGAACGAAATTTGCAGAGATACTGTTTCACAGTAAAAAGAACTTTGTGGGCCTGAATTGCTGCGTGCCTCTGAATACGAATCCATAGAATTGCAAGACACTACAGTTCACATTTTCTGATTTGCCTACTCTACAGATTCTCGCATTGCATTCTAAAGTATCAAAGCTGGTGTCGCTGTTGGTGTCTATACAGCATTAACACACGGTGCGACTGACTGTAAGTTGACGTAGCGCAAGCAGAACTCTCATCTCGATTCAGCGTGCTCGAAAGTTCGCTTTTTATGTCCATAAGTATTTTCAAGTGCGAGGCGGGGATTTAGAGGAAGTTGTTTTTTCGGGTATTTTAAGATCCAAAGCTTAACACAGTCACCATAATATTTCAAATTCGGTAAATTGCCATTGCATTAAGCCACATATCAATGCACAGCTTACGACCGAAACCGTTTCTGACAAAATCAAATAAACAGCTTATATACAAGTTAGAATACTTTGTCATATATTCAATAAAGCAATAGAGACAGAAATATCAGACATAACATAGTCTTGGTACAAATAGAACTATATAACACGAAAATAAACATTACATGCGCAGAATTGAAGAACACAAACATATATTAGAGTGAAATCATTTTCATCTAATGAATTTAAGTAAGTTATTCAGAGACTGTACGCTATAAGAGTAGCGAAAGAAATAAGGGTAATATTTTTCAAAACTTCCGCAAACGACGAGGGAGTCTTGTTTTACATGTACTTATTTCTTATTACGAATGCTACTTGTTGAGGTGTGATTTGTCATTATTCATAGTAAAGAAGACCAAATGTCGACTTCAAATGTCAAGAGTTCAAAGAATTTCTCTACAACCTCAACTTAGCATAAGTAACTGACGATTCTCGTCGTATGATATCAGAATTATTCACATTGTCGTTGTCCATAAGCTCTAGTTCGGCATAAACTAATCCTTCTACGTTCCTTTGTTTTTTTTTCTTTTCTTCCGTCGAATTAGTGTCTACGAACTCTCGGCCACATTTTCGCAAACTTATGTTTTCATAATGGATGTTACCATTTCTCAAGGCTTCAGCCGCAGCTCTGTCTTCGAGCTTCTTCTTATTCACCTCGGCGTATATGTTTGTGACGCCGTCCTTATGTATTGCGGTGGTAATGTTTCTGTTCCTTTCATTCATGTTCATTGTTTTTTAATTCCGAAGTATTGTTCTTACGGTTTCCGAGAGGGATGTTCTGTTCATTCTCAAACTAAAATATTCGTCTTCAACGTTAACATCACGTCTTGTCGGGCTGTACGCCGTGTCACCAGTTATCCCCTTTCTCCGACGTAGAATAATGAAGCACATAATGACAATAATCAAGAGAATCATATCTCCTACAAAGTGGACAACCAATGGCAGGGTTGATTGCGGCCATAGTGTTGCTACGTGGACTGAAGTCAATGAATCAATTCTCAAAATTGCTGTATCTTGATACCTGATAATTCACATCATTAGCAGTGCATGTGACAATAATTTCCCGAAATATTTTATGCCGCGTGGCCTTCAATTTTGGTCCAATGGATAGTTAAGTCCGAGTTTGAATTATCAAGCTTATCTCCGTCCAGGAACCATGGGTAAGTCACCGTAATGGGTTAATTAGCATTGGCTGAGCATCGGAATGTCACTAACTGACCTTTACCAACCTGCATCCTTCGAAGTTCTATAATCACTAGTCTATCGGTTGAAAGTATACTCCCAATGGGCCAATAATACGGTGGCGTCGATGCCGCACAGCTGTACCTGTCATAACACAGGTTAGATAGGCACCGTGGTCAGGAGGTGTCAAAGTCCATGCATCTCTGATATCGGGATGTGCATCATCAAAACGCGTTCTATTTATGTCTTCGTCGTTTCGAAGCCATGATAGGCGTAGCGGTCCATTCCCCTCTTGGAATACACTCTCCCGTCAACATAGGCCAACACCTACTGAATAGTTCTGCGGCTCGTGTGAGACAAAATAGCCCCAACGAGTGTGACAAATCTGATCCCAGGTCCTTGGGGGTGCGAGATTCTATTAGCCTCACTGGAGTTACTGCCATTAAATATAAGTTGCCAATGTATGGCATAACTTTGACAAATGCTTCGCACTGAAACTCAAGAGACATACCCTCAATGACTCCAAACACTGACATGACTGTAAACCGACAGTGAAGCAAATAGTCTTGACTTTTTTCAAACAGTCGGTCCAGCATGTTATGGTGATTTTGTCTTCGGTGCCTACTTATATATAGGCCTATATATATATATATATATATATATATATATATATATATATATATATATATATATATATATATATATATATATATATATATATATATATATATATGTATATATATATATATATATGTATATATATATAGAGAGAGAGAGAGAGAGAGAGAGAGACAGAGAGAGACAGAGAGAGACAGAGAGAGAGAGAGAGAGAGAGAGAGACCCTTTCTATTCTTAGAATTCATTCAAAACGATAAATGGCTTATAGTGTGTTTGGTTGGACATGTTTGGTAAAAGCAAAGATAGCTTTCATGACGTAAATGTTAAAGTATAAGTTATGCATCATGAGTCAGACGTAAAGGTATGCATCGTGACGTACATGTATATTGTATTCAAAGTACGACTTTTAGATTATCACAGACTGAGATCAGCACTTGGCACCACTCCGACCGAGGTCCGGAACGCCCACATGCTCAGGTGTTGAAGTCATTGTTTATTTCGCTTGTTATGTGAAATATGTCATGTGACTGAGATACATCATTTATGCCCGTAAACAGCGCCGATGATAATGACAGAGCAACACTGATATTGTGTGTTGTAATCCTTTAATGGAACATCATCCCTTTACAGGACGTCGATTTAGCTTACAATAAAGGTTTCGGTGAGCCTTGATAACTATTTGAAAGAGGACACTACTAATAAACATCAACACCTACGAATAAGCATCGACAAAAATAAAAAAGTACATATGACGTTGTATATAGTAGAACGGCTGGTATCGCGTTCGTCCTACAGCAGCAACGGCTCTTAGCACCCTTGAATTCCATAATCGCATGCAACATTTTCACATGGAATAAAACTGGATATGTAACAACTCTTCGGTATCAACACATTTTCTACTTAGTGAAAGGCATTCTCAGTCATGGTCGGGCTGCCTTCTTCCAAAATGACCTAATTATAAAAAGGTCACTCAACCAAGCAGACAATGCAGCTATTCATTTGTGGCATGAGCAGCAGTAGGCTAACGCTGGTGAAACGAGATCCGATGGTAAACTTATCAGAATAGAGATACTGTACAGTAACAGTGCTTGCCAAAGCATAGGTAGCGCTTCAAAACCCCTTTTCAGGTGACGCCAAGTAAGCTGTTAGTTCAAAAAGACATTCGCCTTTTTGAACTAACAGATTACTGTACTTCAAAACCGAACGGCAAATTTCAAAATTAATCAGCGGGCGGGGAGAAAAAATATCGAATTTTAGGTCAAGGTCGAAAATAATTAAAATCGGTATATCAGACTTCAAAACATGTTTTATGATGATTTTGCAAAATTGATGAAGTTTATCAATTGATGGCACCTGTCTTTCGTAAACGGTTTTAATTTCGTGAAGGTGTGATCAGCAGAATTTAAATGGCTTGAATTAAAAGCGTATTGCCGGAAATGCCTTTTCTGTTGCATACCAATAACGTAGTCTACACAATTCAGCTAAACATTTTGTTCATATTTTCGATGCATAACATTACTATGAAAGAAGAGTTATTGTAATGTGATATATTCGACAGGGTTGACATACGAGGCGCCAAATGTAAAAAAAATAATTTACACAATCACGCTTCATGTGGAGATAGATGGAAAAATGTATATAGAGAGGAATTATATATATATATATATATATATATATATATATATATATATATATATATATATATATATATATATATATATGTTCATACACACATACATATACATTGACCATACATATGTATGCATACACATACATACGCATAATCATCATACGCCATACGCGCACGCATATAGTGTATTCATTCATACATGTAGAATACATACATACACACATACATACATACATACATACTTACATACATACATACATACATACATACATACATACATACATACATACATACATACATACATACATACGTACGCACGCACGTTCGTACGCACGTACACACATACATTCGCACAAATATCTGTTTTCTTTTCAACAGGTGAATACATGTGAGGAAGGAAACAACCCCAGTCGTGATCGTGAAGATTTGTTCACTTTCTATAGCGCCACCTAACGGTAAACATACATAAACGACACGCATTAGTTAGTTCTAGAGAAGCCAGAAGGCTGGTTGCCGGAACGTCGATAAGGAAAAGAAACACCTTTGTAGGTGTATGTGAAAAAAGGAAAATTATTTTCTGTTACGTCTTCCAGCCCGATGAACTTATTTATGCATACGAATAATGTTTTTCGTTTTAAATGGATTCGGCTAGGCGTTTTGATTTCAGAGCTCTTGGCCACAAAGTGGGTTGCAACATAGACAGTAATGGGGAAACTCCTTTCAACCCTTTGTGGTTGCAACCGACTTTCCAAATAAAAGTTATTATGTGGCTCAGAAACAGACGTAGAACATGTGAGGGAAACGCCAACCCTTTTGCACACAGAAACCTCAAAGCTTGTTCAGTGATAAATATATATTAATAATGGCGGTAAGCAATTAAAAGGCAATTTTGTTATGCGACTCATAAACCTAAAGTAGCATTTGGCTTTACATAATTGTATTTTGTTTAGTATCACTAAAACTCATGCTCTTAGCATTCCAATCATCACATTTTGAATTAGTGTTTAATGTAAATCCTGTGAAAAACTTTAAATTCGAATTAATTACAGAATTTAAATTATATAGGCATAATCATCGAGAGTATATGATCTCCTATTTATCAACAGAGACGATGGTACCTAAACCTTTACACAGATCGCTGAAACTCAGTGTTTGTGAAGTGAACTATCAGGTTATGCTGTTGACAATCTACTCAATATGTAGAGATTCGTCAGAGACAACTAACGTCGAAGGATCAACACACTGAAGGTATGAAAATATACACAAGACATTTTACCCACTCTACAAGATGTGTCTATTTGTCAACAGGAGACACCATTAACCGAACAAAGATCCGCTGTTCCGAACACAGTTAATATTCATTTCATTAAAAATTGAGAAGTTGTGTTACCTTGTAAATGAACAGTGCGATACCGTTAAAGTTTCTAGTAGTGTCAGATTCGGATGTATAGCTTACCTACCTATCACTAACTATCAAAACTAGTTTCGCATCAAAACACAATGGAACATAATAGTAATTAGAGTGCAGTTCAAAACTCGATAGGAACGTATGCCACAATATGGAATTAAATATATTACACAAAGAATGCCACATTTATTTAATGAAATAATAAATATATCTTTTACAACAACGCAAATGATGGTTTACCGACGTCTTTCATCAAGAAGTTAACAATTCTTCTTTTATCAATGAGTCATATTTGTTCATGACTAATGTGTTTTCCATATAATACAGCTTGATTGACCTCTAGCATATCACTAACGACACTTGTGATCGTACATTTTTATTTTAGAGCTCAATTTGCTGGCAGTCGAATATATTATCTTGCATGTCAACACAATAAAACTCTTGTACAGTTGCAACACTGTGACCCCATATGTTGCGAACAAAACACAATTTATAAACTGTGATGTTATAAGGTATAAATCACTTTGAAGGGAAATGACGCATTTGAAATGGAAATTCTCGCTGTAAGCGATTCTATGACAAAGAGTATCATAGTTTCGAAGCAATGAGACGAATAATTCTTCACATTCCTGCTTTATAGTTGAGAGTCCAGCTTGAACGAGTGGGAGACAATTTATAGGAAGTAGGCAATCACGCCCTTACTAAAAATATTGGGTCTCATAAGAGATAGTGAGACAAGACAGACACTCGAATGTCAATATCAAAATGTAGTGACAGATCGTACTCGGGAACATTATTCTGCGTTAAAAATAATTCTCTCAAGGGTACAATCCACCGGTGAGACACATTTTAAATTTTACCGTTCAGTGTAGACTGCAACCAATGCCAGGCTAATTTGAAAGAGTTCAACAACAGATACCTCGACCAAACTTATTGAACTTACTATGTCTAACACAGGTACTGTTGAGAAGAGTGAATTAATTAAAATATGTCCATATTTCTATTTCAACGTTACTCTAGGATTCTGTACAAGGTTTCGGTCCCTTATACAATCAGTGTTACTACAGTGTAGATTAAACGAGTATCGATAGGGTTTTACTATTATGGCGAACTATCACTTAAATATGCTTCTAACAGCACAACACTAACTGGCGTTTGAAGACCTTATATCATATGCACCTAGAAATATTAATAAGACATATTATATTTTGACGAATGCAGTATATCGTTCTGACAATGGTTCTTTCCAGTCAGTTTGTTGAGTTTCATTCATAGGCCAGTGCTTCTTGACAATGCTCTGTTCCGCCCACTGATATGTGGAAAACATCTCCGCCTGCCCTATAGAGAATCGAACCACACAAATAGTTTTTAATTCGAACAGCTTTATAACTTTGATGATATTAAAAACATAAAAAGAGATCTTCATATCAAAGTAATTTTATCAGAGACGTATCCTATAAATATTGGCGAAGTAAATTTGCCTATTTATTTTGTAACAGTAATATTTTTACTTCAGAGGAAGATCAGCACTTAATTCAGTTTCTTATACGTAATCAATTTCCCGTTCAAAAGACCATGTAGCTTTGAAACGACGCCGAGTGGTTAGAGCGCCACAAGCGACATGCTTCCAGAATGCAGCATTTTGCATTTTAAAACGAAGGAAGTCGAAAAGTTCATTGACATCCTAGATGCAAGTGCAGCTGGAGGCGTCATGATGCTAAGGATATATTTGCGTCATTTTGCGATGCAACTGCAATTACTATGGCTACCACAAAGAACTCGTCCAGTGAACGTATGAGGATTTTCCGTTCAAAAAGCACGGGAACTCGAAAAGTTCATCGACGATAAATACTCCAGTGAAACCAACGATGTTATTCATATGCTAAAGACATATATTTGCTTCTTGTTGCTATAAAAGTGGCACCACTACTTGTATGGCCGCCACTGAGAACTTGCTTGATAAACGTTCCGCACTGTATTTTTCTACAGAATATATAACACCGAGCAGCCTGAACATACTGAGTGCTTTCCAACACATTTAGTACTGCAGGGGACAGTAACAATGACCATTCGGAATGAATGTGCTGTATATTCTCCCTTTCCAATTTGTGAAATTTCCAGTAAAGGTATGCATTTGCTATCAATGGTCTCTTCTCCCTTTACTTGACTCTTATTTACAAGCCCTGATCATTTGAATAGTTAGATGCTGTCAAGGTTGCAGCCATGATCAAAATGAAGCATAGATATCGGGGTGAAGAATATAAGGTGCCTGTAACCCGAACTTCACTCAATTCACGTGGTCATCAGACAGGCGAACTTGGACAATTTAAGGAAAGAAAAGAAATGTACGCTGTTTAATCATCAGAATGACACTTTCTCGTTGTACTGCTGTTTCGCTTTGATATTGACTATATGGTAGTATGGACACACAAAAGTGTTATTGGTGTCGTCCTACAAAACGGACGGAATAAGAGTAAACCATATGCAGGAACATTTTGCGCCCTCTAGTGTTGCATATCGACAAACCTCTTGAGATCGATTGTAGCCAAGTTTCTTGAAATTCAGGGAGAATATGAAAGTATTTATCACATTGATCGAGGACTGTCAGAATAGTTTGACTTATCAAAAAAGAGTGGAGTAGTGTAAATTTTGAATCTACTTTAGTCAAATCGACACAACGCTATTTTAAAACAGAAATTTGACCAAAAAATGCTATGTGACACGCATCTCTGTTATGATGATTTAAATTGTGTACTGACAGTTACAAAATAAGTCTGATAAATCTCAAAGATAGTACAGTGTCTTTTAATGAGGACTCATGTGACTGGAATCTAATATGATTCTGCTGAAGTTCTGGATAAATAAATCCAGGATTTCTGTTTTTCTATTGAAATACTGTCTCCAATGAATTGCGAAATATCCACAGCTCAGTATGAGGCATATAATACCATTGCGAATCGAAAACAACGACTGTAACAATTTAAAAGAGGAAAACTGGTCAGTGAAAAGGGGTTACATACATTCTAACATAGCAATATGAGAGCCCTTGGAACATAAAACATATAACAAAATCAAAGATGTCCAGGGTCACTGAAAAGGCAAGAACGCTATTGACACAATAAATATCATCTTGATTTGATTTATATATATTTTGATTGTGAATTGTCAAAATAAATTTAAGAAGGATGTCCATACTTTGATTAAGAACGAAAAATTGTTTAGTTAATGTGCTATTGGCTGAGCCACATTTTGCCGATAAATAATTATTTAGCCAACGATGCACCATATATGCCGCAAAGATGCACAGTCAGTAAGCAGTTAACATGAAGAGACTAAAAAACATTTGCGAGAAATTTCATAATATGATCTATGGATATTTGCTCAATTTCTTATTACCGTCCGGTCTGCGTTTTAACATCTCAAGCTTTTGATAAACCGGATATTTCCACGTCGCAATGAAATGATCTGTGCAGATTATGAAACGTCGGTGACTCAGAAAGCTTCAGTGTTGCCTGGCAGTGGACGCCATTCCTCTCGACAGGAGAAAAGTTTCTGACCCAGTTGAAATATATTTAGTATTTGAAATACCATATCTGAGTTGCTACTTGAGTTTTAATTCTCAGTAAATGTTATTTTTACGAATTTTCAGACATGCGGTTAAGAATTAACTTAAATGACCCCCTCAGTACATGACCCACCGAACTCGAATGTCCACCCCATTCACCTAACGATGACCCCTTCCATAAGGAGCGGTTTCTGGCGGAAAATTATTTCATGGCAGTGGTTATTTTGCGCCTAAACAGGAGGGCCACTTTGTACATTTTGTAAAAAACTAATGACTTCCTATGTTGACATTACACCATAAAGAGCAAAAAATGTACAAAAGAGAAGTTGTTTGACCATTATCAAGGTATACAACAATTCTACGTAAATCAATGAAGGAATGGCATGCTATAAAACATATTATAATGTGCCCTGTCTGAAACAAGCAATATAATGGGCTAAACCATGGATTATAATCTGAACAAGAATACTAATGTGAACAATAAATCAAAGGCAAGGTATTTTGTATCTGTGGCCTGAGCAAAGCATGCCATCTGCCTACAGTGCTTGCTAAACTCTGGCTGATTGGCATTCCGAGTAGTTCGACACTTGCAACGTCTGGTAGATTTTGATTGGATGAAAGCCATAGTTCATAGTTATGTGTGTAAATATTATGGCCAGGCATCTAGAATTGGAATTCCAATGCGGTCCAATTGAATTCATAATAAGTGAGACGTTTAACAAGCCAGGCATTTTCATGTCGCTATAATAAAAGTTTGGCTTAAAACACAGGTTGCTTGCGTCCAACCAAGTTTGCGACATAATACTTGCGTGTATTGATTTGGTACAATATTTGGAAATGGAGATTCGTCGTTGAAAAGTTATGTTTGGGCAGTTCATTAATTCTTAGTTAAGACTTTATACTTTCTAACCAAATCAAATCGTTGTCACAACATTAAGCAAAATAAGAGAACTTATATGGAACACGATGGTACGAATCGAAGGCGCACTTTATTCTCTCGTCATAGAAAGTTGGGCAACATATTTTAGAAATTATTGCCGACAATATATTTTTTTAAGCTTTAAAAAACGTCGATGAAATCATTGTGTTAGTAGAATAAGTGTGGGTGAAATTATGAGGCGCGTACCATTCTGGCGTAAGAAAAACGTGCAGCTGCATTGTGAGCAAGATATGAATGATTTTAAAGTGAAAAGACCCAGTAATTTATTTAAATCATTGCCTAAAGCGAGTCTTTTGAGGAGTGTTGTCGTCATTGATAGAAGAGAACGAATACTTCAAATTCTTTCTTTTTTGAGACTTTTATAAAATTTAACGAGTGTGAGACCATTTTGTCGAGTGAGCAATCAAGTTATAACTCCTCTCGAAACTTGTTCTAAATTGTGAGACATCAAAGAAGTTGCCGAAAGATAGTGAAGTGAATGCACTTGTGAAAAATGTTCGTAATTCGCATAATTCTCTCAGTACAAATACTTGGTGACAATTATTCAATTTATACACTATACAAAACTTGAATTTAATCTCTGTAAGCCTACGTTGGGACTGTATGATGACAAAATACTTCTACTCAATTTGTAACACTGTGCAGTAAGGTGGCTGCTATTATAGCAAGCAAAGTTTCGGTCTCCCTAGCATTTGGCTTCAGTGTTCGATCTCAGTTTAAGGTTAACGAGTAATTGATTGGCTTGTACCATTACTGACTATATTACAAATACCTTGTTCCGAAAACAGTATACTAGTTGACCTGTGATAAAGATGATGTCGTATGCACCCAGCCTTGCAAATAATTAAAAAAAAACTTATTTTCACAAATCGTTTAGACAATGTTGTGCACAAGTTCGTTCATTTAGGTTAATGTACAAACTACTGCTGCTCTCCGTTAAAGATTGACAGCTTTGGTCTTTTTGCTTTTAATCTACGTTTTCATATTCGTTGGAGGAAGACTCTTCATGTCTATGAAGTCTTGAAATTTCATAAAAATCGCTTGAGTACGAACACTCATCATCGTCATTGCCTCCTGGTGAATATTGTAGTCCAAATGCAGGATTGCCTTTGTGAAAATATGTGAATTCAGGCTTTGCATCGATGGGCGTGTTGTTAAGAGAATGAGGCTTGTTATCATTCTCTTTCTTCAGTCGACTAGTAATGTAAACGAAACAAAGAAGGAGAAATATAGCCAGCAAAACAGATACACCACCGATTGCTGTATATAGTATCGAGGTTGACAGTGCTGTTGAATTTTTGGACATCGTTTTGTCTTTGCGTATGCTATGATTTCCTATCTTTACAACAGCTGTGTCTGAAATCTTGGTATATGCAGCATTCGCTGTGCAGGTAACATTTATCTCCATAATCATGGATGTAATTTGCTTGTGAATGTCGTTCCAATCGATCGTAAACTCTGAATTTGATTGATTAAGCTGTTCATCGTTCAAAAACCATGAGTATGACATTGTTGTAATAGGTGGGTTAGCATCAGCTGAACATTTAAATGTCACTGACTGACCAACAGACACTTGGGTTGTCCGTGGTTCTATGGATACAACTGGTCCAAAATACACATTGAACGGACCTATCACACACTGACGTCTATTCAGAACAGCTTTTCCCTTCATTACACAGGTTACGTTACCACCGTTGTCAGCAGCTGTCAAAGTCCACGTATCCTTAATATCGGGATCTTTATCATCAACACGTGTTCCATTTATTTCTTCGCCGTTTCGTATCCATGACAGACGTAGAGGTCCATTCCCTCCTCTAGAAATACACTCTGTCGTCAATGTATCACCTGCTGTATAGTTCTTTGATTCAGCCGTACTGCATGATGGGTAGCTTTCATCTGGTGGGAACAGGACATCAAGCTTCGCGCCAGGTGACCGTAAGATCACTTCGCCTGACATGTTGAGGTGAAAGTTGCAATAAAACGTTCCGGCATCGCTT
>LD343687.1:193084-206956 GCA_001465055.1 Ptychodera flava | reverse complement strand
AAACTCTTGCTGATTTGGACATTCCGAGTAGTTTAACACTTGCAACGTCTGGCAACTTTTGATCTAGTGAAAGCCACAGTTCCAATGAGATTCAGTTGACTTCATAATATGTGAGACGTTCAACAAGCCAGGTATTTCCATGTTGCTACGATAAAAGTTTGTTTGACTTAAAACACAAGCTTGCTTGTGCCAAGCCAAGTTTAAATTGCAACATAGTTCTTGCAAGTATTGATTTGGTACCATATTTGGAAATGGAGATTCCTCGTTGAAAGTTATGTAAGTTAAGTTTAAGCATTCATCAATTCTTAGTTATAACTTAATATTCTCTCCAACCAAATCAAATCATTGTCAAAAAATTCAACAAAATACGGGAATATGGAACACGATGAGAAAAATCGAAGGCGCATTTTATCCCATCATTGTCATAATGGGATAACACCTTTGAGAAGTTATTCAAAACGACATAATATTTTATTAAGATTGTATTAAATGCGCTGCTGATGTTAAAAAAACCTGCAAGCTGCGTTATGAGCTATATAAATATAAAACATCGCTAAAGCGAGTCTTTTGAGTACTACTGTCATTATCTATTGATGGGGGAATAGGAAATAATTTTCCTGCGGTTTTAGTGGCTCTTATAAGATTTAACGAGTGGGAGACAGTTTTGTTGCGTGAGCAACGACGTTGTAACACCCCTTGAGACTTGTTAAAATTGTGAAACATCAAAAAGTACCCAAATGTCAGACCGTGAAAGATAGTAAAGGGAATGAAAAATGTTCAGAAATAGCTTAATGCTATATGAAAACTACATTCAATTTACACTATACAAAACTTGGACTTTAACCTCTGTCAGCCTACGTTGGAAATGTTAAATGACAAATACTTCTACTAGACTTGCAATACTGTGCAGTAAAGTGGCTGTTATTGTAGCCAACACTGTAGAGAATTCATGTGTGTGCATGTCGCCATAATACATTTCTTTGAGCATTCATACAAAGTTTCGGTCTCCCCAGGTATAGGATCTAGCTTAATTGTTCGATCTCAGTTTAAGGTTAGCTAGTAATTGATTGGCTTGTACTGCGGCTGGCTGCGACGAATATATTGTTCTTTAGACACAATACTAGTTGACTGTTGACGACCATTCAAGGATGAAATGTCATATACACCTTGCAAAAAAACCCAAACCCCCCAAAAAACAAAACCAAAAAAAAAACAACACGTATCCTATTTCGACACATGTAAGTTGTTGTCAATCGTTTTGATAATGTTGTGCACAAGTTCGTTCATTGAGGGTAATGTATATACCAAAGTTGCTATCCGTCAAAGATTGACAGCTTTGGTCTTTTTGCTTTTCATCTGTGTTTTCCTATTCGTGGGAAGTAGACTCTTCATTTCTATTGAGTTTTGAAATTTCATACAAATCGCTTGAGTACGAACAATGATCACCGTCATTGTCTCCTGGTAAAGATCGTCGTCCAAAAGCAGGATTGCCTATGTGAAATGTGAAAACATGCTTTGCATCGATGGATGTGTTGTTAAGTGAATGAGGCTTGTTATCGATTACTTTCTTCAATCGACTAGTAAGGTAAACGAAACAAAGAAGGAGTAATACAGCCAGCAAAACAGAAACACAACCAACTGCTGTATATAGTATCGACGTTGACAGTGCTGTTGACTTTGTTAATGTCGTTTTGTCTGTGAGGATGCTTTGATTTCCTATCTTTACAACAGCTGTGTCTGAAATCTTGGAATACGCAGCATTCGCTGTGCAAGTAACGTTTATGTCCACAATCATGGGTGTTATTTGCCTTTGAATGTCGTTCCAACTGATCGTTAAGTCTGATTTTGAATGATCAAGATGTTCGCCATTCAAAAACCATGAATATGTAGTAATTTGTGGGTAAGCATTAGCTGAACATTTAAATGTCACTGACTGACCAACAGACACCTGGGTTGTCCGTGGTTCTATAGATAAATAAGGTCTAAAATGCACATCCAATGGACCTATCACACACTGACGTCTATTCAGTACAGCTTCACCCTTCATTACACAGGTTATGTTACCACCGTTGTCGGCAGATGCCAAAGTCCACGTATCCCTAATATAGGGATCTTTACTAGCAACACGTGTTCCGTTTAATTCTTCACCGTTTCGTATCCATGACAGACGTAGAGGTCCATTCCCTCCTCTAGAAATACACTCTGTCGTCAATGTATCACCTACTGAATAGCTCTTTGATTCAACCGTACTGCATGATGGATAGTTCCCTTTTGGTGGGAATAGAACATCTAGCGTCGCGCCAGGTGACCGTAGGATAACTTCGCCTGACATGTAGAGGTGAATGTTGCAATAAAACGTCCCGGCATCGCTTTGTCTTACCTTCCTGATTAATAAGTGATATGCTTCAGAATTGTCGCCGATGACTGAGTATCGAGGATCGTACCCATGTTCCTCTGAGGTTGCTGTGCTAGCGTTAGAAGAGGCGACCTCTTCAGCTCCTCTGGTCCATTTCACAGACATTACATCAGAATCTGTGGCTTCTATTCTACACCGTATAATCGCAAGATAGCCTTCAATGGCAGTAACGTTCTTCGGTTCTCTCAGAAATCTAGGTTTTGAAATGACAGTCACCATTGCATTATTCGAAGTATCTAAATATGTTCCTGAGTCACCCTCCAGGTTACATTTATACAATCCTTCGTCTTGTTTAACAATAATGGTTATAGTCAAGTTGCTAGTAACGTAATCCTGTTTTCCATCAAAACCTCTTTCCTCTCTAACTATGAACTCAGGATGTCGCTCAGGATTGAACGTTATAGTTGTAAGCTGCCAATGTAAGGAATAGTTTTGACTTTCCAATGAAGTAAACAACACTTTACACTGCAACTCAACTGTCATACCCTCGATGGCGTCAATGCCTCGAGGCTGAATCGAAAAATGGTATTCTCCTGAAACTCCGTACAGCAACGCAGCTATCCGAAGAATGCAACTGCAAAACACAGACATGGCAGTAATCTTGATAAAAAACACACTAGGGAAATGCATCGATTTGTCGTTATCTCAACACTGTAGTTTGGTTACCGGTTTGAAGTGTTCCAGGACCGCATGGGTACTGTTTTCTACGTATACGCTGCCCAATTCGTAGAATTCAACATATTGAGCATGCGCGATGTGCATATTTTCATGTCGGAAATACAAGGAGCCGATTTTGACACAAAATGACCAGTGTACCTGGTACAGCGCTCGATATTGATGCACAAGGTATGCGGCGGCAGTGGTTTTGTACCTAGAGTACTTTCAGCGGACGACAGAGATCTTCTGAGTGACATGTAACTTCTCGAATTTCAAACAATAGAGAGCTTTCGATCAGGTATGTTGGAGACATATAACATGCCGAAGTTGTGCAATAGTTTCGCAGTTTTCAAGGTCACTAAAATGCATGGTAGAGTTAGTGGCATGGTGTTGCGTTGTGCTGTGTTACATTTCGCATACAGTGACGTCACTTCGAGATTTCGAGAAAATTGGAGAGCAAGTAAAGCTCTGATAATGCTCCTACTGAGGCTATAATGTCCCCATTCGTGGCATCAGGGAAAGTTATAGACCCGTCTTCAGTATGGTGGTGGTGCCTGTATGTTATACATTATACAGAAAGCCCTCCCCTTCGTCCTATAACATAAATCCCTAGGACTGAGGACAATATTCATTTTTGCATATTGTTATCAAAGTGTCATATCTGTCACCGAGAACTTCATAATATATTATTGCCTGAATACATGGGTTTATGTGCCCGAGAGCAGATGACAATTTGCTCGACGCCAGGAGGGCAGATTGTCTCCTGCTGCGAGGGCACATAAACCCACGTCTTAAGGCAATAATATTTTTATTATATGCCTCTTCACAGATAACGCTATTAGTTACATGCAAGGCAGTCTTAAACAATTTTACCATTATTGACCAGCATCAAACATATTTTAACGAAAGTCAAAATAGCAGTGCGCACATGGATATTTTACATCTAGCGTTAAGCGTCTACTTTGACGTCGAAAACGTCGAAGGGCTTCACCGGACCGGGTAACTATGGAAACTGGTTATTACATCGTTCACAGGCCCGCTTACTCCCCGGATGTTCCTATTCAATTCAATGCACTGATTTTCACTGAGGCATGTTATAAATCCCCCTTCGTGGTACTAGTGAAAGTTATAAGCCCTTCCTTAAGTATGGCGCTATAGTGCCTGTATATTATACATTACACACAATTTTCTCCCCCATCATCTCATAGCATAAGTCCCTTAAGCGTGAAAAGTTTAGACACAAATATTTTAATTGCACTGTGTAAAACTTTAAAATATGCAATACAAACAAGGTACAAAGTCAGTAGTTTTTTTTTCTCAACGTTTGTTTCCAATGTACCATCATTTTTACTGTCAATCTACTAGATTTGCAAAAAAACTGAATTCCAAGTTGATATTCCGTTCTTCACCTTTGTGCAAGATCGCTCTTTTTGTACTTTACTTTACTTCCCGAAAGATTTTACATCGATTTCTTTCAACAAAGGATTCAATAATCGTTCGTTGGATATTGGATGATATGTTGTCATTACCCATGGCGTCCTTTGCAGCCTTGTCTTCTAGCTTCTAAAACATCGCCCTCAGGTGATGCGGTATGGGTGTTTCCGTTTCCCTAATATGACACAATTATTGGCTCATCAATTTTTTTATGAACACGCTTACCAACACGCGTGCTTGTATAATCTGCGGCACATATTTATTTCCAAAGTTTCCATCCCTTTACCATCTGTCAGATGATACAATGTACCTCCTTTTGCTCTCTTCATCAATTGAAAAATAGCCACGGGGTTTACAGCGGATAAGCGTTTACAGTGATCTCTCTATTTAGACGGCGATAGCGTTTTTATTACGGCCACAGTTGTAGACTTAATCTTCGAAATGGTAATAGATACGAAATTCACGCCATCATCTATGTAGCTGACTGTCATTTCCGAAACATTTGATGTTTACATAGTTTTTGATATTAGTCCAAATGGTCATTCAGTCGAAGTTTGAACAGTGAAGCTACTCACCGTTCTGAAACCACTAATATATCACAGTCGTTAGATTAACCTTTGCCCTGCACGATACTGTTACCAATTGACCATCAGACACCTGTGTTTGTCAACTGCATTCAGAGCGTTACACTTTGACCTCGTTTGACATTAAAGTAGTTAGGGCTGAATGTTTGCCTGGCTGACTACTATAATTAAATTAGTAGGGAGGGAAGTAAAATTCTGGTCAAATTGTTCAACATACTGTGATTTGTATACGCAGTGCTTAATAATGGCACATCCCAATTATGGATACGGGATTTAGAGGAAATAATCGTATGTCATGTGACACAGGTTACCTTTTGAGTGCAGGTTCCTGGTAATTTTATGGTACAGGTACAGTTTAAATATTGCTTCATTCTGATCCTACACACTTCACTCACCTTTGGCAGTGTGTTGCCGAGTCGACCATGATAAGGCAAAATTTAGAGTGTTGGTTGAACTCGATGTGTCGCTTTAGAAGGCAATTCAGACGCTATAAACTGTAAGAATCATTCTGATTTTAGTTTCAGTTTCAGTTTCATAGTTTACTCGCTAATGTATGTTTAAAAGTAAATATAAACCAGAAATCTCATTGGCTCGTGCTCTAAAACACGAAGATTTCAATTAAAACATTTACAATATAAAAAACAGGATCAACAAACACCGGTAAGATACAGACACTCAATATAAAAAAGTTACGAACATCTGGCTAAAGGGTCCATCCCATTCAGTTGACGGACTGCTGAAAGGTAAAAACTTTTCGTATGACGTTCTGATTTTGCTGCAATAGAGCGGTAACGTTTCCCTGATTGTAAAAATCTAAAACTGACCAAAGGCACGATGGGAAGAATCGGATAGTATAAAAATTGTTTTCTTTTGCATCCTAGATCTGTAAAGGTCATCTAATAGAGGCAGATTTACACCAATAATGCGCTCGGCAGAATGTACAGGCGACGATCCCCAACAGTTGAACTCCCGTACCATACAACAATGGAGACTGTCAACACACTCTCGACAACTGCCCGATAAAATGTTATCAGGAGATATCAGGAGATCCCTGCTCAATGATAAGAATTAAAAATACCTTTACAAGGAAAGAAAGAATTTTAAAAGAGAATCAGCCTTTTACATTTTAAAATTATCGACGGTCTTCATGCTTACACAGAAACATGCATGGGCGGTATTCTTGGAAGTAGTGATGCTTTAGCTGTTTTGAGAATTGACCTCATGCCGCGGAATGCTGGTATTTACCTGTAGACATGAAGGGCTGGAGTATTTAGTGCAACGCTGACAAAGCAAGATAAGGCTGTACATCTATCAAAACGAAAGTGGCAGTGTTCTTACATTTACAGACTCTATTCACTGGAATACTTGGAATGGGAAAGTAATTAATAATCTCAACACAATATATTGCGAATTATTAGCAACTTTATTTCACGACTTCCCTTCGTTAGTGCAGAGAAATAAACATTTTGAATAGTTCAAGAATAGTCTGCATTCATATCGCTTCATTCTGATCCTACACACTTCACTCACTTTGAACTCAATGTGTCGCTTTAGAAGGTAATACTGACGCCATAAACATTATGACTCATTCTGATTTTAATGATAAGACTTAACAATACCTTTACATGGAAAGAAAGAATTATAAAAGAGAATCAGCCTCGTACATTTTAAATTTATCGACGAGCATAAAGCTTACACTGAAACATGCATGGGTGGTATTCCCGGAAGTAGTAATGCTTTTACAATGATGGCCGTTTTGAGAATTGACCTCATACCGCGGAATGCAGATATTTACATGTAGACCTTTAAGTCGTATTTAGTGCAATGCTGACAAAGCAAGATAGGGCGGTACAGCTATCAGATTGAAGTAGAATGGCGGTGTTCTTACATTCACAGACTCCATTCACTTGGAATAGTGGGAACGGGCAGTAAGTCATAATCTCAACACAATGTTGCCAATTATAAGCAACTTTATTTCACAACTTCCCTTCGTTGGTGCAGAGCAATAAAATATTTTGAATAATTCAAGAATAATCTGAATTGTCTCTGGTTTCATTTGGTAATCGCTTCAACGTTAATACAATGGTGGTCGAAAGTATCCATTCCTCCAGTCATCAAATGTACAAAATCGACAGTAACAGTGATGTAATTGGAGAGGAACAGGCAGGTAGAATTGAAGTTTGTTACCATGTTTACAAACAGATACAGATGTAACTCTGCCGGAGCTATAACTACAGCTCCAACATCGTCAGTTCTTATAAGGATCTAGAGGTTACTAGCTTTGGATGTCGTGCAAACATCATCCCAAAAGAATTCACTAAATTGCACTTGGAAAAGTGGCTCTAGAGTACACAGTAAGTGAGGCTACCCACAATTCTCCATGATCTGTACACACGGAGATCACTAACTTAACTGAAGCAAATTTCTTCTGTACACAGAACAACTCGGTCCATATTTCAAAATTCTGGCAACATAATTCTGATTATCATAATTTTCTAATTTCTCACTGTGAATAATGAGAAGATCAATCCTTTTTCCGCGGAGGAGATAGCAATTTTGTAATTTTGTTGACATAGATTTTTGACAGCCATACACAATATTTTCGAGGAAACTAAGGGAATAAGTTGCATCTGTGTTGGCAAAAGAAAGGGTATTGTTTTTTTAATGTTCGTAACAAAGGAAATTTGCATGTCTAACAGCTGGTATGATGAGACCATCTTAGTTGCTGATAACTCTATCTTGACAAGTGTACAATTTTTAGCTCCTCCAAACATCGACTTCTCATTTAATATACTCTTGAATTTTAAACATAATCAACAACTTTGGAACATAGTTTAAACAAATAATCCTGAACTTAAATTGGAAGTTAAAAATTGTTAAGAAACTGATAAAATTGAAAAAGCCTTTGGCAAAAAATGTCTGAGTGAACAAATCAAGGGGAATTGTGGGTAGCCTCACTTACTGTGGAGTATACATATAATAGTACAGCTGTACAGCTAATGGACAAATATTTTTCTTCATTTTTTAAGCATTTGTCTAAACCATGTAGTAGTTATGTGTAATATTGACAGAAATTTGTAAATACAGCATATCAGTGCAGTTGTTTGAATAGTCACAGCTGTCAGAATACAAAACAAGTGGCTGTCGGCTTTCTTATCCTCATTCCAAAGGAGTTACTCAAATCGAAGTCTGTCTCAGATTTCTCATGATCGAAACAATTGAACAGAGTCTGCCATTGATTTTCTCTTTGGCAAGTTGCCATTTAGTTGAGCGACATACCAACGTTGCGGCGCTTAACATATAGTAAACTATTCTGACAAGTCTAAATATAGCAGGTATTGAAGGCGGGGTAAAATACTTGAAGCATACGTTCTTCAATAAAGCAAACTGAAAAGGTGTGAACAGCCGTTGCTATTGAAATACTGAACAAGTGAACTCATTAAAAATGAGGAAACATAATAAGAAAACTTCAAAGCGAAGTAACGTAATCAGAGTCACTAATTTACACATGGATAAAGCCAGGGTAATAATTACACACATTTCAATGAGAACAGTATACTTTACACTACGGTCTGAATCAGTAAATAATTTCGAACCTTCGAGTATTTCGCTACAAACAAAATCAAAACTATGTGAGAGCAATAATCACTGTCGGCAAATTACCTCTAAAAGGTTAATGTTTGAAACCCTAAAAACTTATGGTACATCGTTTGAAATCTAATGATCTAGATATATGAAAAAACAAAGGGTAGAAGACACAAATTTGTCTAAGCTTAAGCTCACTGAAAGCTATTTCTCAAGGTTTCGTGTTAGTGCACAATACAGATGTCAATCTTAACAGACGATTGTTTCCTGGAAATGACAGTATCTATATGAAATGTCAGCGTATAACTGTAACGTAGCGCAACTAACTATAAAGGGAAGAAGACTCAAATTTTTCTATATAGTAAGCTAAAGTCACTGTAAGTTGTTTCTCAAAGTTTGGTGTTAGTGCACAATACACATGTCGATCTTAAAAAACGATGAGGTAGTCAACCTTTTATAAGGTTACTCACAAGCTGCTCTCATTGTGAAATCTTTTCGCGCAAAAGACACAACGCCAAACGTCAACTTTACCTGTCAGGATTGCAATCAGTTTAGGATTGTTTCTTGCAGTTCATCAACTCTGCATATATCACGGGTGGTTCTGTTCGGATTATCTCACCACCGTTCACACTGTCCTCATCTCTATGCTGTAGTTTGGCATAAACTAATCCCTCGACGTTGCGTTGTTTTCTCTTTCTCTTGTCTCCCGGATCCATAGAATCAGAATCCATGAACTCTTGGCCACCTTGATGTACACCTTTCTTATCATTTTGGATGTTACAACCACGCAAGGCTTCCTTCGCTGCCCTGTCTTCTAGCTTCTTCTTAAAATTCACCACGGCGTAGGTGTCTGTGACGTTTCCGTTCCCCTCGTTCATTGCAACTGTTGGCTTTTCCAAAGTTTCGTTGTCACGGTTACCGGCAGGAGTGTTCTGTGCAGCCTCCAATACGTACTCGAGTTTAATGTTTTCATTATTTTGAACAGCTTTAAGGACAAAACAATTACCACCATTTTTGCCTCTCCTCCGATGATGGATATAAAGAAGAGAAATTAAACACATGAGGATTACAATCGACAACAAAGAACTCAAAACTACTATCCTTAGTTGGACTTTAGACTGTATTGTTTGATTTGCCGGTGATACCATTGTCGGGGTGGTCGGTGACTTAATCTTCAAAATTGCTGTATCTGATACAGTTACTACAGAATTCGCAACATCAACTGTACAAGTGACTTTAATTTCAAATTTTGTAAACTGTATATATTCTTCAATTTTGTTCAAATTGATTGTGAAGTCCGAGTTTGAATTATCAAGCTGTTTTCCATCCAGGGACCATAAGTATGTCGCCGTAATCGGTGGGTTAGCATTGACTGAACACTGAAATGTTACCGAATGACCAACAGACACTTGGGTAGTTTTTGGTTCAACAGATACTATTGGTCCAAAATGCACATCCAATGGTCCAATTATACACTGTCGTCTGTTCAGCAGACCTTCACTTTTCATCAAACATGTTATGTTGGCACCGTTGTCGACATGTGTCAAAGTCCATGTATCTCTGATATAGGAATTTCTATTAGCAACACGCGTTCCCTTAATCTCTTCTCCATTTCGTAACCATGACAGACGGATTGGTATATTTCCATCCCTTGACATGCACTCAGCCGTTAAAACATCTCCTTCTGAATATTGTTTCGATTCACTTACATTGCATGACGGGAACTTATCATGCGGAGGGTAGAGGACGTCTAACGACGCCACACGTGATTTCAAAATAACTTCACCTGACGCCTTTAGATATACACTGCAATGAAACATTCCAACATCACTTCGTCGTACCTTCATGATTTGTAGGTGATATGCTTCAACATCATGACTGTCATCAACAATTGAATACCAATTACCACTCCCCTGACCGTCCGAACTGGTAGTGTTAGCTTTGGTAGTGACGATGCGCAAATCTTCTCTGGTCCATTCAACTGACATCAAATCTGAATCTACATCTTGAATTTTACACTTCAGCATCGCTCTTTCACCTTCAATGGCACTCACATTCGTTGGTTCTCGCAGAAATCTTGGTACTGGAATAACTGTCCCCTTTGCATCATTGGAAGCTATTAAAGCTGGGCCAGATATTGAATTCAAGTTACAACGATATGATCCTCCGTCTTGCATAGATACGTTAAAGATGGTCAAAATGCTTGTTAAAGAAACTTTGTCTCGATTGGATTTTTTATTCTCGTCAGTTTCGTACTCCGAATGTGTTACGTCAATTAAGTTACTGCCATTCAGTTTCCAATGTAGGGCATAAGTGTGGCTTTCAATTGAAGTTACAATTACGTCGCATTGAAACTCAAGAGACATACCCTCAATGGCCTTAGTGTTCGAAGGCTGCTTCACAAAATGGTATTCCGCTATTACATGTACTCCATTCAACATTACTGTCTGTAGTATAAGGAGGATAAATGCTGACATGACTGTAACCTTTGGCAAATATGGAAGAGTGAAACACTATGTTCAGCGCGTTATGGTGATTTGGTCGAAAGAGTATAAATATGGCATGTAAATCGAGCCCCTTTCAGTTCGTCAAATGCATTCAATTTAAATTTGTCTTATCATATGTGTGGTAAAACGATTTATAAGAAAAAACCCAGAAATCATTCTTCCAATTCCAAATAATCAATACGTACATGTATCCAGTTTATGCAAAGGAACGTCTTTGATTGGCCAATTCGGACTCTGCGGTTCATGAATCTTAGTTTCGGTTTCGCATTGCGTGTCATGGGAAATGTAAATTTTTGAACCACTCCTGCTGGGTGAGCTCGTGAGTGTGGTCGACTCATGGTACAGCTCTCTGCTCATTCAGATTTCATTCTTTGGGAGAGGAGTGGGCGTGACCGGAAGAAGCTGCTCTAATAGTATTAGTAGAACTAGTTGTATCACATTCGACCGAAGCACAAATTCGCACATGTGGTAGCGTTCAAATCTCAAGTCTGACACCTAAACATTTGTATACCGAACACAACTGGAAGCATGAAAATAATTGATAACGACTCGTGACTTCTTTTATCATTGACGACTATCACTCTACAAGCATGCATATAGTTTCGATGACATCATGGTATAGGCAGAATGATAGGGGCAATAATTGTATTTTAATGTTGGCTCTGGTCCAAGATAACTTAGGTCTCAGACAAATAGAAAGACAGTCTTCTATTTGTGTGTGCTTAGGTAGAATACGCTACTAGAGACAGATATTTAAACTCTCAAATTTTTCCAACTGTTTTCTCATCTACCACTTGTAGGGGCTCATTTTGAAGCCCTTATACCATCGTAAATTTTTTGAAATTCAAATTTTTATTGATGTCCATACAGGGATAGCGGCCATTTTGAACTTCAAATATCGATAAATCTTTGGTAAATTGTGTCTCTCGCACCAACATCTGCATGGTGATCCTCAATTTTTATTCTTGATTTAAAGTGAACGGTTAAAAGATTCGCTAAGCAAAATTTGGACAGAAGTTTAAATCTTTCACTTTCGAGGCGCATGCTACTTTACTATCGACAAAGCAGACGTGCGGGTATTCAAGTATAACATGGGCGGCTGTTGGCTAGCGTATCGTCATCCTCACAAATTCAGCAGATGGTGACATGGATATTAAACACCTATTACCTCGTCTTCAGGGTTATAGCGCCCGTTTATTACCCCGAGGGGCCGTGTGTTACCAGATAAACATCGCTTTTCCCGAAGGGTATAGCGACGTTCAAACAAATATGCCCGTTGACATTCCAAATGAATTCACATAGTGGCCAATACATGCAACTAGCTCGCTGACGAATTCGACCACAACGCTCTGCAAAATGACTCGTGAAACGTTGCGAAGTTACAACGTAATGATAGCTCTAGACACCAATAACCCATTCGTCAGCAGATGAATACAGCTATTCTGCGACGTAGAGATGAATGCCGGACCAGACACCCGCCAAAAACGCTGAAATACTTAATTTACTTTCTCAACATTTAGAATCCGCAAATGCATACATTCGTATTCTTTTTATAGATTTTTCAAGCGCTTTCAACACCATTGAACCATATGTTCTCCTTAGACGTCTTATCAATATGAATGTCAATGCCAACATAATTCTCTGGATCAGTGATTTTCTTAGAGAAAGACCACGACGAGTATGTGTAAATGGCTACATGTCAGAGGAAATTGTACTGAATGTTGGTGCTCCACAAGGTTGCGTGTTATCACCTACTCTATTTTCTATTTACACAGATCACATGAGGTGCAATACTGCAATATCTTGTTTGTTTAAATCTGCTGATGACATGGCTCTTGTTTGGCTACTTAAAAAGGAAGATTCTCTTTCTGAATATTTCCATAATGTTGAAGTTTTAAAGAACTGGTGCATAGATAGCTTTTTAGATATGAATAAAAGTAAAACAAAAGAGCTTGTAATTGTTCGTAAAGTTTACTCGGATTTTACTCCTGTCACAATCAACGATGAATCTATTGAAGTCGTTTCATATTTCAAATACTTCTACGTTCGCTTCTTGATGAAAAACTCACATTTGATGAAAATACTGAGTATATGACGAAAAAGTCCCACAAAGATTATACCTTCTCAGGAAACTCAAATCGTTCAATGTGAGTCAAAATATCTTACAAATGGTGTACAGATCCCTCATTGAGAGTGTTTTAAGCTATAATATCATTTTGTGGTATTGAATTTGACTGTCAGAAACAGAAGAAGCTTTCTAGTGTGAGGATGGCAGAAAAAATTATTGGCTGTCGTCAAAATTCCCTTGTAAACCTTTACCTGCTGGCAGTAAAAAGGAAAGCGCACAACATTGTCCATGATTCTTATCACCCTCTTCATGGTTACTTCCAGAAGCTCTCGTCAGGGAGATGTTTCGGGTTCTTCGTGCAAAGAAAAACCTCTTCAAAAAGTAATTTCTTCCATCAGCAGTTTCAATTTTAAAATCAAACTCGATGTAGTCTTTTTAAACCCTCCAGTTGGTCCTTAGTTGTTTCCGCCTGTGTTTAAATTTTTGTATCTATGTCGCTACCTTGTGTGTGTTTTTAACCCCTTGACTACCTATGGCGCCGGATATTTCCGGCGCCATATTGAATTACCATATACCTTGAGTGCCGGAAATATCCGGCACAGTGAAATAGGCGTATTTGCT
>LD343687.1:149289-192612 GCA_001465055.1 Ptychodera flava | reverse complement strand
TAAAATTGCAACTGTATTCAAATTTGCATCATTTTATGGATTCAAAACACGTCCTGATGCTTCAAATATTCATATTCTTTGCCAACTCTGGTCAGATGACGTGTCATATGATCAGTCACGTGACCTGGAAATATAAAATTTATGTGTGAAAAAGTGGGAAATTTCATGCTGATTCAGAAAATATATGGTTTATTGGTACTTACTTAATTTTTACTGTAAGCAGTGTTCATGCAATGACCACACCCCAGATTTTATCAATATTTACATAATGGGCTTGGTATATAGGAATACATTGGCATTGGTAGTCAAGGGGTTAAGCATTTCAATGTGTAATAGCGTCCCTTTTAATAGAATGCTCTTGCCAGTTGTACTATTTTAATTTGTATATGATGAGCCTGAAGGCAAATTTCTACATTTATTGTGGATAATAAAGTAATTGAACTGAATTGAATTACTGCCATTAAGTTGCCAATGTATTGCATATGTTCGACCTTGAAATAAGGTTATTATTGCTTCGCATCGGAACTGAATAGACGTACCCTAAATGGCCTCAATATCCGAAATCTCCTTCACAAAACGGTATTCCGCTAGCACTGCATTCAGCAATGCTATGTGTAATGTAAAGAGGATCAACGCTAACATGGCTTTAAATCTGCAGAAGAGTCAAGAAGATTCAACCAATACAAGAGCCAACCAGTCTGCATGGGGCGGTATGATGATTTTTGTCTTTGGTGCTTCAGTTTTTTTCGATGCGAGTCTTTTTGGGTTACATATGTAGAGTGATTTATGGATTATTGTGTGCGCCTTCGAACATGATGTGGGAGACGCACAAACACTTTGCAGCTCTAAATAATGTTCTACATAAAGGTATACCTCATGATGTACAAGGATCTGGTATATAAACTATGACTTTTATTAAGATTATCATGGTCTGTGATCCGTCCACTGACCATGGTCCGGAATTCCCACGTGCCAATGTGTAAAGTTTAAGGTTTCTTGTGATATTGTGACTGAGGTAGACCATTTATATAGCTATATGCCCATAAAGCTTGGGTATGGGTGATCTGACAGAGCTATACTGATAGTAATGTGATGTAATCCTTTAACGCCTTTACAGGATGTCGATTTAACATACAATAAAGGTTTCAGTGAACTATAAAAAGTATTTGAAACAAGGCACTACCAATCAACATAAGCAAAAAGAAAATGTGAGCATCAAAAAAAACGAAAAAATGAAATACTGTAAAGTAGAACGGCATGCATCACGTTCGGCCTACTGCAGCAACATGTGGTTCCCTCAAATTCCATGTTATCCCACTGGAACATTTTCCCAAGGCATGCGTATATAGTTCAATAGTGTTATGACGTGATGTGATTATGGCGGGAGCTTAAACCCCGGCTCGAAAAGGCCCGGGGTTGGAATTAACTGAGGTGTTATGAAGATTATGAGACGTTTCTGTCTTTGTCTTCTTTTGAAATTGCAATCGTTATATAAATATGTTGCTAAATTATTGGATAAAGTCAGCACGGGAGTGGCTTTTTTTCCAAAACGAATTTAACAGATTAATCACAGTGTATTGCAAGCAATATTCGTCCAGAAGTAATGAATATGATCGATAAATGTCATGTATAAAACTTGTCTCATTATACAAGCCTGTGCTATTATTTTACAATAGCTGTCTGTATGTAGTATTTCAAAGAAAACAGCTACGTCTACCTTATGAGCTGCTAACGAGTTATTTGATCAGGGTGATAAGCCCCTACGTTGGTAGTTCTGATCTTCCGAAGCTACTTAACTTTTTGGTTGCCAAGAGGTATATCTACGTAGCTAGATGCAATCCAAGGACGGTACTTCACAAACTTTGCAGACTTTGCACAAAACACAACAAAAATTGAATTGTATATTGCAAACAGAAAAAAACAAAATCGACATACACATACAGAAGTTGGGAAAATACCTGCAAATGGTTGGCCTATAGAAAGATTTATTTAGGACAGACGTAACATGTTAACCACTTCATGTAATTCCACCTTTCTGACAGTAAATTTAATTTTTTCCTTCTTGAAATGACTCGAATAAAACATTATAAATACAAATAAGTAGGTTTCTTTAAAAGAAAGTCTGAAACACGTGTGATTTAAAATCATAAAATGCATGATTACTATTAACCTAAAATAATAATCGCGTCTTTGGCGAGTAATAATTGGGCTCGTTTGGCCTCGAAGAATCACAGTAAAGAGCGTGTAGGCATGTGGATAGCGAACTTTGTGCGTCCTCTTGTAACCACCTCTTGGTTTGCCGTCGGCATAATGTTTATAATAAATAAAGAGTGCTCGTAAATCTTACTGACAAGAAAAACATGGTGGATTAGCGTAAAACGGAAATAGAGACTTAGCATTGGTGTTCCAAAATTTAAAATCTTTGCAAAATCGTCTATTAAATAGATCCTCATTCGGAGGAAAAAGTGTGATTTAGAGTCCATGATATAACATTTTTGTTGGACTATAGACGTTTTAACAGGTTTTGAGCGAAGCAAAAATGAACGTTTTCAGATTTGAGTCTTCAGCAAAAGTAAAACAATTGAATTACAAACACAGAGTAATTTACATAACTAAGCGCAAATGTGAACAACGAGATGAAACATTAAAAATACACAACGAAAACTAGAAAGTTGTAACAAATATACAATACAACATAATGTAGATAAAATTCCTATTGCGATATCATACTGAATCGCGAACATTGTACTTTGCTTCTGAGGGCGTGACATCGGGCAGTATGAAAGAGCCGGCCGTTACCCCGCACACTACGAGATCTCGCACAATAAAATCATAGCAAATATCAATGTGTTCCTCAACAGCTAATAAAAACACTCAAGAAAAGCTACAGTTACAACCAAAATACAAGTAAAAATGTTTTTTTAGTTTTCGTTCTTTTATTTTGACTTTCTTGAATTCTTGTTTCTTCAGTCAGTTAATTGTTCTTAGCGCACCAAGAAAATATTTTTACGTTCTTGTCCGTAAGTTAATCTTTTGCTTCTCGAGTAAACTTGAATTCAGTTTCTTTTTCTGGGGCTTGTAAAGTTCGTCACAGTTGGGCATGTGTCCTGTTGGCATTGATTGGTTTGTAGAGTGACCCCGCAGGTTGGTTGATTCCCTTTCATTAATTATATTTAGCGATTTCGTCCTTTTGATTTTTTCTAACAGTGATTACATACGAACGCAAGTTTCGAAATGACAATATAATCAAAAGAAAATTTAAGTTGAGAACCAGACTCAGAAATTTCTCCTTTCCCAAACCGCTTGCATTTGCATTATAGTATTTAAGTATCCCATCCCCCGTGTGTAGTAGGCTTGAAGATTTGCTATTTGTTGCTTTGTCGTAGGTATGCGGTTAACGAGCATAAAATTTAAAAAGAAATCAGAGAGCATATTCTTGTTTTCCTACAAATCGAAAATATAATCATGTTAAACACACCTAACACTCTGAATTTCAAACTTAGAGAGCGCATCATAGAATTACTGTATGCAGATTGTTCATTGTTGACGGTAGATGGCTTGTTTCTTCGTCACTGCAAGAGTAGATTCCACTCTATGTGAACCTTGGCATGTTAGGAGTAGACATCCTTGCATTCAGAAAGTCGAACTTATTTTGGTTAACTCGCTCGTCTGCAAATTGGTTGGGTTGGCAACAATAGATTTCGTTCTTCGGGGAATTAGTTCGAGAGCATCTCGCTTGGCGACGAAAGGTGACTGACGACCCAATGTCTTGGTGTCCCCACAATGTTGTAACTTTTAGAAGAAAGCTGGAACTGAGGACGAGTGTTGACGTAGAACTTGAACCTATTTATTGACTACACAACCGTGGCTAAGCCTCATGGCCCAGCCACTGATACATCTGTCAGCCCTGTCTCCTCGCGTTAGTGTCACAGTAAAAGTCCCGTCTCGGTCACTCTACAAGGGAGTGGCCGTGGTCCTGAGTGTCTGAGTTAGTTTTTCCTGTGAGTTAGTGTGTCCATTTTCACAGTATCATGGCTATGTCGGAAGCCGATGCCATAAAGAATACAATAAGATGTGATATACAATACTTTGATTTCTATCGACTTAAGAAAAGATATAAAAATAGAAAGTATCACTTGCCCGTGAGTGGCTCGCTACAATTCTTTAGCTACAAAACCATGTCATGAATGATAACGACAGCCAATAAGTGGTTGAAATACAATAGAACGTGGGGGTAGTACACATAATACCTCCATGAGAAACATAGTAACTGGGTGAATTTTTAAATGTGCAAACGATGTTGTCGATGCCGTGCTGGCATTTCGTGGCACCAGTAATATTACAGTCAAAATCGAGAGGAATCGCGCGAGATTTCTTATCGCGCGAAATGTTAATATTCTTTGTGCCAATTTAGAAGAACATGACATGGGTCAAATTCGAAATAGAAAATGACCTCATTTTCAAAACAATACGTTCGTTCCGTCGGGTTTAAGAATATTACAAAGTACATTGGTATGATTGGTATGATTGCGATTATTTTATTAACCTACAATAATTATCGCGTCTTTGGCGGCTAATAGTCTGGCTTGTTTGGCCTCGAAGAATTATAAAGAGCATGTAGGCATTTGTATGGCGGCTTTTTATATGTCTTCCTGTGACCATCTCTTGGTTTGAGAACGAGTATTACAAACGGATATGGTGGTGTTTATGGGGTGATAATTTATCGGCTTTTTCTCGCCCCTCGCGATGGTAGCAATAATCTCTATAACCCCCTCGGTTGGCAAGAAAATTTTGATGCCGCCCCAGAAACATCTTATAGCCCACAGTCGATGCCTGTAAATCAAAAATGCTACACATTCACTATAGGGAAAAATTGCGAGACGAGAGCGAGAAAATGTCATTGACGCTTTCTCACAATCAGTGAGAATCTGTTTTTGTTCTCACTGCTGTCGGTGAGAAAATTTTAATCTCCACTGAAGACTGGTGAGAAATGCACTCCTTGACGAGAATCAAGTGGGAGAACAAATTCTCACCGGTGAGAATAGAAATTCTCACCAAGTACAGTGAGAATTGAAATTCACTGGCGAGTCTTGATGATTCTCGCCAGTGAATTTCAATTCTCACTGTACTTGGTGAGAATTTTAATTCTCACTGATGAGAATTTGTTCTCACATTTGATTCTCGCCAAGGAGTGCATTTGTCACCAATCTCCAGTGGAGATAGATTCTCACCGATTGTGAGAAAGCGTCATTTTCTCGCTCTAGTCTAGCAATTTTCCCTATAGTGATCATCAATACTGACAAATCTACACTGTTAAACAAATACTTTAAGTTGGTTTCAACATGTCGCCACCCTAACAAATATTTTTATCAAATTTTAAACCCACGTACAAATAGAATGGTACGCCCAAATACATACATATATATATATATATATATATATATATATATATATATATATATATATATATATATATATATTCCACGTATAGTAATTCCACGCATTCTATTTTGACAAAATTAAGTAGTATAAGTAGTATCGAGTTAGTAATGTTTTAGTCGATTTAGATTGAGTTTCATGTAAGGACTAACGCTTCTACTTGTCAAAGACTGATAGGTATGGTCTATTTGTCTGGTATTAACGTTTTCATACTCATGGACTATAGCCCCTTCATCAGACACATGTCTTGCACTTTGGTCAAAGTCGCTAGAGATAGACAACTCATCATTGTCGGTGTCTCCTGGTTTTTCGATGATAGATTCACCTCTTTGGAACGTTGTTAACTCATGAGATGCATCGATTGATGCATCGCTTACAGAATGAGGCTTGTTGTGATTCACTTTCTTGTATCGACAAAGACAAACAAAAGCAACAAGAACAATAAGAGCGAGCAACAAACATAAAACCCCAGTTACTAGATATAATATCACCGTGGATGGGCCTGTCTTAATTTCAAGTGACGATGTTGGCTGTATGGAAATGCTTCGTTTGTTTAACTCAACAATGGATGTATCTGATTCCCTAGAATTTCCATCATTAACTATGCAGGTGACATGTATTTCCGATTTCGTTGGTGTTATATGTTTTTCGATATTGTCATAATCAATTGTCAAGTCGGGGTTTGAATGATCAAGTTGTTGTTGGTTCAGGAACCATGTGTATGTCACCTTAGTCGGTGGATTAGCGTTGACTGAACACTTAAATGTTACAGCATGACCTACGGGCACCTTAACTGATTTAGGTTCCATGGACACTGTTGGTCCAAAATACACATTCAATGGACCAATTACACACTGACGTCTGTTCAGCATAGCTGTAATTTTCATTAAACATGTTATGTTGGCACCATTGTCGGCAGGTGTCAAAGTCCATGTATCTCTGATATAGGAATTTCTATTAGAAACAAGTGTTCCGTTAATTTCTTCTTCATTTCGTAACCATGACAGACGAAAAGGTATGTTTCCACCGCTTGAAAAGCACTCAGCCGTTAAATTATCTCCTTCTGAATATTGTTTCGATTCACTTACATTGCATGACGGGAACTTATCATGCGGTGGGTAGAGGACGTCTAAAGATGCCATACGTGATTTCAAAATAACTTCACCCGACGCCTTTAGATATACACTGCAATGAAACATTCCAGAATCACTTCGTCGTACCTTCATTATTTGTAGGTGATATGCTTCAACATCATGACTGTCATCAACAATTGAGAACCAATTGCCACTACCCTGACCGTCCGAGCTGGTAGTGTTAGCTTTGGTCGTGACGATGCGCAAAGCTTCTCTGGTCCATTCAACTGACATCAAATCTGAGTCTATATCTTGAATTTTACACTTCAGCATCGCACTTTCGCCTTCAATGGCACTCACATTACTCGGTTCCTGCAGAAATCTAGGTACTGGAATAACTGTTCCCTTCGCATCATCGGAAGCTATTAAAGCTGGTCCAGATATTGAATTCAAATCACAACGATATGATCCTCCGTCTTGCATAGATACGTTAAAGATGGTCAAAATGCTTGTTAGGGAAACTTTATCTCGATTGGATTTTTTATTCTCGTCTGTTTCGTACTCCGAATGTGTTACGTCAATTAAGTTACTGCCATTAAGTTTCCAATGTAGGGCATAAGTGTGGCTTTCAATTGCAGTTACAATTACTTCGCACTGAAACTCAAGAGACATACCCTCAATGGCCTTAGTGTCCGGAGGCTGCTTCACAAAATGGTATTCCGCTATTACATGTACTCCATTCAACATTGCTGTTTGTAGTATAAGGAGGATAAATGCTGACATCACTGTGACCTCTGGCAAATAAAGGAGCCAAAACACTTTATTCGGTACAATATGGTGTTTTGGTCTTTGGTCGAAAGAATGTGACTTTTGCATGTAGAAATAGAGCCCCTTACAGTTCGATACATGGGTTTATGTGCCCGGGAGCAAGTGAAAAATTGCCCTGACGCCGGAAGAGCAAATTGTCTCCTGCTGCGAGTTTTCACGCATTAACATTTTTATTACATGCCTGTTACAGTTAACGCTATATGACATTTAGTAACATGCAGGGCATTCTCAAACAATTTTACCATTATCGACAAGCATATCAAAGATTTTAACGAAGGTCAAAATATCAGTGCGCCCATGGATATTTTACAACTATTGTTAAGCGTCTCCTTTGGTGTCGAAAACCTTGAAGGGCTTATCGGACATGCAAGGTAACTATTGAAACCGGTCGGTACATCGTTCACACAGCCTGCTAACTCCCCGATGATCCTATTCTAATCAATGATCTGATTTGTACTCACATTTACATGTATCCGGTTTGTGCAAAGGAATGTCTTGGATTGGTCAATCCGGATCGTTTAAATGTCAGTGCCAAGGCGTCTGTCACATATATGAAAGGTATATATTTTTAAACCACTTCTTCTCGTGAGCTCGTGGATGATAAGGTAGACTCTTGATATAGCTCTCTGCTCATTTTAGATCTTCGTCATCTTTGATCTCCTGGAGTGGGGTAGATTTTAATCTCTTAGTAGAAGGGTGGGGTTAGCGTGACTGAACGACGCTGCAATGATAGTATCAATAACTAGTTTTATCACATTTCACCGAAGCACAAAGTCTCACATATGGCAGCGTTCACATCTCCAGAAGGGCACTGAAATATTCCGACGCAAAACAAAAGGGATGTATGGAAATTATTAGTAACGACCTGTGACATTGACGGGTATCACGCTACAAGCATGTATTGAGTTTCGATGATATCATGGCGCAGGCTGAATAATATGCAGTAATTGTATATGAATGTTGGCTCTTGTCCAACATAACTTAACGTTGGAATGCGCTTCTGGGATAGGTATTTGGCCTCTCAACCTTTCTAATTCATTTCCGATCTACCACTTGTGGGGGCTCAGTTTGAATCCCTTTGAATAAAAAAACATTCACAGTCTAAGTTATTTTTGAAAATTGAAATTTTTTTTCACAAGGATAGCGGCCATTTTGAACTTCAAATATTGGTAATAAATCTTTGGTAATTTGTTTCTCTAGTAACAAAATTTGCATGGTGATCCCCGATTTTTCTTCGTGATTTTGAAAGAGAATGGTTGAAAGATCCGTTGAGGAAAATTTGGACAAAAGTTTAAGCCTTTCTCTTTCTTGTCCTTGAAACCCATATGCTAGCATAGATCGTTCCTATCCTAACCTTTTGAATGAAGTGCTGGAACTGAACCCTGTTAAACAACTCTATATTCGAGTTAGTTACTATGGAAATGAAAACATTAAGTACATAGGTATAATCATTGAGAGGATATAATTACTTGAGAAATATCGTGTCAGAAGTTATAAACTAAAAATCGTGAACAGACCAAAATCATATTGATCAAAAACACTGCTAGATCATCATAACCGTTGTACTCAACAAATAAAGTTACTACTGTCTGTAGCTTTCGGGTCCGTCCGGTAACCCATCATCAGCATGAATGACACTGGCTGGACAATTGGCATCAGTCACGTGGTTCAGTGATCACATGTAAATCATGTGACTGAATAAGGCTACTGTATACTGATGGTAAGGCACAGCGGCCGTGGTCACGATTCAATTCAGGATTAGAGCTAGCGATGTGTATTGCTTCTACTGCTAGATCAGTACTGTCACATGAGATTTAACGGCTGGATTCCTGATGAAATGGGCATCGCAATGATTTATACCATACTAAGATAACAAACGAAGTTATAAAAAAAGCGCAATGGATTGGTAACACTTTCCATGTCACAATGTAATAGAAAAGTGTTTCGTCATATTTTACTCATGACGAACCATCAAAACCAGTTTCTCTTCAGCACTGTTTGATAAAAATACTCAAAAAATTATTCGTCATACTTTTCTTATGACGGTTCATCAAATTTACTTTCATTTCAACAAATGTGATAATCTGTTGAAAACACATGAAGCATGGTTGAAAGCAGTAGATGCAATCAAAGGAGCTCACGCATTCCACATGGAAGTTGATATCACGTGACATTGAATTAGATTAAACAAAGTGCATTACGTTTGCTTGATTACACTATCCAGTGAACTAAATCAGTATATATTACAAAACTGTAAATGTTAGTTTTTCGAAGTCTGCGGTAGTGTTTTCAATGCAATACAGCTTGATTGACCTGAAACGTACCGCCTACATCACAAGTGTTCAAACATTTCCATTTGAGAAACCCAGCTTAATCTGCTAGCAGTCAGACATATTCTTTTGCATCTCAACATCATAAAACCCATGTACAGTAGCAACATCGTGACAACATATATGTTGCATCCTAAGGACAAATCATAAGCTACGGTATAGAAGCCGGTATTAAATTATTTTGAAGATAAACAAAATATTCGGTATCAAAATATCTGAAATATAAAATCCACAGGCTAGACACATATAAATATCCCCATAATGTTGAATTTACCCAGTAATACTAATCTTTTCGACCCTGATACGGGGTTCGCGGAACGAAGTTGTACGGCGGAAGGTCCTGAGCATGCGAGGGCCCGTACGCTGTTCGACTGAGCTTCGCAAAACCCGTATCAGAGCCATAAACGTTTTATCTTACACCTTATGGAGTGATAAAGATGTAATTGAAAATATTGTGAAAAGATTTTAAGGTAGAAATACATGTGATATGAATTATTTGTCGCAACCTATTTTGTAAATTATTTGGAAAATCGATGGCCGCATCACGTCTCGTATGATATTCTCGACCTTGGAGTGACGTCAGTAGGTGAAAGGCATACGAGAGAGGTGAATGAGAGATCAGACGATACAGAAGAGCGAATGATACAGATATTGTGTGGGAAAAAAGCAGAACTAAAATTTATGTCATTTATGTATAATATTGAACCTTTGAATATTGGTTTGATGGTTGAAAAATCCGAACTTCAATGATTTGTTTTCACGGCGCCGTGACGCCAAGTACCCGGATGGCCCGCGGTCGAGAATACAATCTCGCACTGACTTTGTTAACGAATGGCACATTTGCTGAGCAAGGAGCGTAATAACCAGAGTGAAGCTAGTCCTGAAATGAACGCGCGCTTTCCCATATTTGGACAAGGTATGCCTGGGCGTGATACGCAAATTATTACACTAATGTGGGGGCGTTTTATCGCATTGCGTTACACATGAACGTGGCTCGAGGTATATGATAATCACAAGTAGAGTACATCGTTCTGACAATGATTTCTTCGACTTAGTTTGTTGAATCTCATGTATATACCTATCAATTCTATTTTCTATCAAAGATTGGCAACTATGGCCTATTTGCCCCTCTTGAATGCTTTCATAAGCGTCGGATGTTATGTTTTGTACTTTCGTCAAGATCGCCAAAGCCGTAGCACTCATCACTAGGCGCAATATCACATCTACTAAAACTTATTTTGCAAGATACATCGAGGGATGGATTTTGGGAGAACGTGGCTTGTTATCATTTGCTTTCGGCCATTGAGTAAAAGGATTAGCGGTAAAAAGAACAACAACTACAGCAAACAAAAAAGATAAAAAGCCAATTTCTGTATAGAATATGCATGTTGATAGTGCTTTTCGGAATTTCTTGTGACGCCGTTGCTCGGCCGTTGACTGCTCTACCTGAATCTTGAAATTCGCAGCATTAGTTGTGCGGGTAACGTTATTTCTGAAAGTTTCGAGACTGTTTGTTTTTCAACTTCACTCAAATCGATTTTTAAGTGTGAATTTGAATTATTAAGCTCTTTTTACGTTCAGGAACTATGATATGATCGATCGAACGGTCCGGATTGGCCATTTCCAAAGTTTGCATTGTATGCAAAGGAATGTTTTGGATTCGCCAAGACGGACCGTTTTAAAGTGCCCAGTCGTTTGTTTCACATTGCATGTCATATCTTTGAACAACTCCTACTGGTGATCTTGTCATTTAGGCAGATTCTTATATATATATATATATATATATATATATATATATATATATATATATATATATATATATATATATATATATATATATATATATATATATATATATATATATACTCATCATAGACCTACGTCAGCTTTTAATCTCTGGGAGTGGGGTGAGCGTGACCGGACGAAGCTGCCATAATAGTATCAGTAGAAGTAGTATCAGATTGGACCAAAGCACGAATTCTCACATGTGGTTTCTTCGAAGAACAAAACGGGATGTATGAAAATGATTAATAACGACATATGACATTGACGGGTATCACGCTAAATGATGCATTGAGTTTCGATGATATCATGGCGCAGGCGGAAAGATTGGGTGCAGTAATTGTATTTTTATGTTGGCTCTCGACCAACATTACTTAAAGGACAGATTCTGGGACTCTCAAAACTTTACTAATTCTTTTCTGATCTACCACTTACGGGGACTCATTTTAAAGCCCTTTGAATGACAAAAACTTTCACCATCTATGGAGTTTGAAAATTGAAAGTTGCATTTTTTCTTCATAGAGTTAACACAGGGATGGCCGCCATTTTGAATTTCAAATATCGGTAAATCATGGGTAATTTGTTTGTCTAGTACCAAAATTTGCATGGTGATCCCCGATTTCTATTCTTGATTTTGAAAATGAAAAGTCGAAAGACCCCTTTAGGAAAATTTGGACAAACCTTTTTAAGTCTTTCACTTTCGAGGCGCACACTAAGTTAACATCGACAAAGCTGATGTGCGGGTAGTCAAGTATGACATGAGTGGCTGTGAGCTAACGTAACGGCATCTACACAAAGTCAGAATTATTTGTTGAAATTTTCGATGAATACTGGTAATTTAAAAGAACAAGAGTTGAATTCTTTTTAACCATGATGAAATATATTTGTTTTTTTTTTACAAGACTGAAAAACCACAGAAATGGAGTGTCGGGAAGGGTTAATACAGTGAGTTGTTCTGATGTAAGTGCGAGATGAAAATACATTTCCCGAAGGAAAATCAACAGGAAGTTCAAAAAGTGCATGTACTTAACGTTCGGTCTGCAGAATAATAAAATTGTCATTGTTTGTCTCTGTTTTATTACCCACACCATGCAACAATAGTGAGAGCACTCTTGAAAAGTCCAAAATATTGATAATCATGGGGCAATTTATGATCGCAATACGCATACTTAATTTTACACAACTTTTCGATATCACCAAGAGTCACCTCTAAATATTATCCTGATTGAACTTGTTGAATCAACATATCAGTAATATGTACAGATAATAGGAGAGCAGCCTCATTCATAAGACTTAACCTATGAGTGGTTGTATTCAAAAGGCACTTTATTTAACTAGAGCGAATACGATTCTTTGATATCGGGTGAATTTCTCTTGTAACATGTTGGGCGACCCGTCAAAGCACGACTGTGCGCGAAAGAGGGCATTCATTAATTTGCAGAGCAATATTGCAAACATATTCCAAAGCAACTAAAACAAGTGGAGGACAGTATACTATACATATTGATCTCCTTAGCCCCTCCCTCCCTACTCTCTGAGATAATCATAACCTTATGCCAGGGGCTTCGTATATGTAGAAGTACATTATAAAATCATAAAGCAAGCAACAGAAAATAGCTCGCACACTCTTCCTATAAATTAGTGACATTTTCTTTTTGTACGGTATTGGCAAATTGATATGCTAAATGTTCAGAATGATTTGAAAATCGGAGACTTAGTACAGACGCCAATTCGTTCCAATAATTTCGCTTGTTACCTCTTATAGCCGTAGCTACCTAAATGTACGTTTGCAAAATAATATGTAATCGATTTAATATGTATGCATTTGATGAATATTAGTGTCGCCAGGCACAGACAATTTACATTTACAATTCAAGTCCCCCAGTCCCTGTAACATAACTTTCAACATAAAAGTAAAGCACGGCATTGGAAGTTATGCCCCCTATTTTAGGTTTCGCCTCTTGCCTTAGGGAATATACTTAAGTAACAAGAACAACTTGCCAACTAAGTTAGACATATTCCAATTTTTCTTTCTTGGTTACTATGACGTTCTTTCTCGTTGTAGATGTATTGTTTCTCGTGGCGGAATTTAATTGGCTGCTGACGATATTTTAGCACTGCCACGTTTTCGTCGAATACTGTGTCACACTTCCTTGTTGAAGAGCGCGATTTAATTATTTATTTAAGTCAAGTTTCCTTTCCGTGTTTTAGTGCAATCATGCTTAAATAATCTGGTAAGGAACCCATGCTGCATATAACGGGATGATCCAGACGAATTCACTGATTTCTAGCATGTGCAAATTCTCTACAAGCAGCCACCTAGAGCGTCAGTGAATTTACAATGGCGTGGTTATACTTGGTCCACAGTTTTTGGGACAAAGCACACTTAGGCCTATTACTTCACTCTTAAGATCAGGTCATATCCCTATTTAAACAATGCGCAGAGACATATATTGTAGGTTGACATTATTGAATGGCGTATATGTTTGCTGTTTTACGTTGACTCGTGTACAAATTGAAAGTCTACAGGAGCTATATCTTCAGTTCTGACATCGTCTTCTCTCCCAAAGTTGATCTTTTCTCAGTTATTACAAGTCATGTTTACAGCAATATGTACACTGTAAGTATCCTTATGAGACACATCAATCAAACAATTTTGTTTCTGACAAGCAGTGATCTGAATGACCCTACTTTGGATGTATGTACAACCATAAAAATGCAATCAGGGTTGTAAATTGAGATTAATGATGCAATCTTGGACCAGTGACCGGTTGCGCTATTTTTTGTGATTTGCAGCGGTACTACAAATATCAGGGCCAAAGTCGTATCCTTCTCGATCAAAGGATTTCGTTGTATTTCTTTTATTACTTATCTCACCACCTTTCAACTTGGCTCTATCGATATTTTATATTTTCATATTTTCAACAATAATTTAAACATAAGTAGGCGAATTTTCAAATTTCTAGTGGAATGATAAACCATTATATACATACCGATATACAGAGTAATGTTTTTTATTATTTCTAAAATATGTGTCGAATACTGATTTTGGTGTATTATGTTCGTGTTATAGGTCATAACAGAGAAGTGTCAGGGCAAAGACAATAAACAGACCATGATGACAGAGTTCATGTCAATTTGTTTTGAAATTTGTTTCAGTCAATGTAGTTACTATGCTTCCCATTTTATTAAATTATTTTGATCCTTGATTCATCAGCGATGCATACTGCAACCACGTTCTGTAAAAGATGACGTGAGGAAAATGTAATAGATCATTGATATGAGAGATAAGTTGAAGAGGTGATTAGTGATCAACTGTTATCTGAGAGACAGGTGTATTTATATATATATACATATATATATATATATATATATATATATATATATATATATATATATGTATATTGTTTGTTTGCTTACAACTCCAACATAGATATGAAAGAGCTTAAAACCATATACATTCGGACTGACAGGAGGATTTTAGTAAAAAAGAGATAAAATTTGGTTACAGGACAAGAAAACCAGTGAAAGTAAATGACAAACAACCAGGACAAAACGCGAAATCAAACAAAAACGCTATCAATATCTCATTTAAAATATTCAAAGTCGAAACATTAACAATTGGCAGAGGCAGACATCGATAAAATATATTGTATAGCTTCGGAATACGATTAAAAATACGAATTTCTAGTGACTTTAATTCTACCACCAGGTTTATTGAATGTTCTGTCTAGTTGATCGCGCTAAATGTATACATTAAAAAATCAGTTGGCAATCAAGAACGGCGTAATTGTGTAAAAGCGCTAGCGAAGGTCAAAATATGAGCGCCTAGTTGACAGCACAGATCATCAAATGGATATTCACCAAATCGTACGTGTACAACACGAAACAGATATTTCACAAAATTACTCTGAACAGCTTCAGGCTTGTCTGAGTACTCTTTGTCAATACGGTTCCAACTGAGGCATATTCAAGTTTAGTTCCGACAAAAGTTTTGTAAACCATCAGCATCCATCGGCAGCCATCGATAACCCTTTCCCAAACATTTAAAGCGTGCAAAGTAGTCTTCGAGCATCAGTATATGTGCAAATAACATTGGTTGAAAAAGTTAACTTGGTGTCTGTAATGCCAAGCCTGGATCACTATAAACTATCTGTATATTGCTTGCACCGTTTTTAAAAGCCATATCAACTGGCAATCTTTTCAAAGAAAGACGAAGTACTACACATTCGGCAATTTCCTTTTCACGCACCATGCTGACAAGTAATTGATACCCTCTTGTAACATTCAACAGTCATTCACAGTAATATCTTAAACAAATTCAGTCAGTAAAACCCAATGAGCCACATTAAAAATTGCCAAAATATCGTTCAAATAAAGAATGAAACACAATATTCCTGTTGTAACTCATGCGGAACCTCTGACTTAACTAAGACTGAGTCTGATCTACACCCTTTACCACCAACTAACTGGGATCTATTAGTTAGGTAGCTAGGAAACAAGTTACGGAGGATGTCGTGTATTCTATACTTTCTGAGTTTGTATATAAAATGTCATAAAAATCTGACATACAACTATTTTGCTTCATAGCAAGATAAGGTTAATTAAGTTAGACATTTAGATCAGTCTCAAATGATCGCCCAGGAAGAAAAGTATGCTTGGCAGCTGTTTAGATAAAACACGAAGACATTAATATATTCGTCTCCATGTGGATGTAGAACCAGAAATAGGAACGCTCACTTTTGTGAGTAAAGGAACCTAATAACTTGTCCAGTCATAAGTATATGATAATAAAAGCAGTAATATAATAATTGACATAACAGGTATTTGTGCTACTGTAAAACCTAACGTAGCATTTAAGCTATATATTTTAAGCCTATTTTGATTTTTTGTTATTGAAACTTACATGCTAGCATTGCTTATTTCACATCTTAACATTTTGAATGAAGTGCTGAAAGTAAACCCTGCGAAAAACCTCTCAATTCGAGATAGTTAACGTGGAAATGAAAACATGAACGCCATATTAGGTATAATCATTGAGAGGATATAATTACTTAAATAATATCATATCACGAGTTGTATACTGACAATCGTGGCAAGACCAAAATTATATTGATCAAAAAACTTCTAGATCAGTACTGCCACATGACAATTTCTGATGAAATGGACATTTCAACGATTTATACCATAATAAGATAACAAACGAAGTTATAAAAAAAGCTATGACATATGACCGATGACGACTGATCAAAATTACTTTCACTTCAACATATGTGATAAGCTATTTAAAACATATGGGACATGGTTAAGCTCACGTATTCTACAGGGAAGTTTATGTAATATTCCATTGAAATATGGTACACAAAGTGCATTTCGTTCGCTTGATTAAATATTGCAAATCCAGTAAACTGAATCAGTATTTATCACATCACTGAAAATTTTAGTTTACCAAAATCTCTCTTCTATCGGTTTCACGGATATGTGTTTTGGTTAATGTTTTCATGCAATGCAGCTGGATTGACCTGAAACGTACCACCTACCTCACTAGTGTTCAAACATTTTCGTTTTTTAGAAACCAAACTTAATCTGTCAACAGTCAGACACATTCTTTTTCATCTCAACATCATAAAACTCATGCACAGTCGCACCAATGTGACAACATGTGTTGCACCTTAAGGACAAATGGTAAGATACGGTATGGAAGCCGGCATTAAATTATTTTGAAGATGAACAAAATCTTCCGAATTAAAAAATCTGAAATATACAATTCACAGGCTAGGCAGATTTAAATATATAAATATCACTCTATATGTTGAGATGCAAAAGAACGAGTCCTGATACGGACCTGATATGGAGTTTGGAAAGAGGTTGTACGGCGGAAGGTCCCAAGCGTGCGAGGGCCCGTACGCTGTTCGACTGAGGTTAATTGTCAATCGCCGTATCAGAGCCGTAAAAGTTTTATTATATACCTTATATGAAATGATATTGGGGCCTATATGTTGTTAAGATATTGTGTAAAGATTTTGAGATACGAATACGTGCGATATCAAACATTTGTCGCCATTTTTGTAAATTATTCGGAAAATTGATTGCCGCATCCCATCGCGTAATACAGAGTGACGTGATGTGTTTATCGGTAGAACTTTAAACAACGCACAAATACCAACAAAGAATATTTCGTAAATATAGATGTGAGAAGAACGGCTTGGTGTAACTTTAATATCGTAAATTACATTACACCGATCATCAGCAAAAAGTTCGATCGAAAGAAATATCGTTTAAGTTTGTCAGGATTTCGCGATGAAATGACAGTGTAGGTCTAGTTGAAACTTGGCGACGGATGACGGCTAGGCCTAGTTAATCTGTCGCATGATCGCACTCGATCTGATTTGTTTTCAGTTCACGTTCAAATCTTTCCAAAAAAACCCCGCAGACATCGCGGTCCCTCCATCACAGAGAGACCGCGAGAAACATCCCTCGATTCCGCTCACTTAACTGTCGCCCGCACATCAGTACGAGCAGACGTTCCAATCTCGCGGTGGCTTGTGTACGAATTGAACGTTTACTGATAGCCATGCGCGTAGTAACCAGAATGGACCAAATTTTGAAATGCACTCCTGGCCCATATTTGGGCAAAGTATGCCTGGGGTGATACTTAGAGATTATTACCCAATATCGCCTGTTCCTGTGTCGTATCAACATAAGTGTTATTGTGCTGTGTCAGACACTCGTCTTTCGTCAAATTCACGAATGTTTTATTGGAATCTACAGAATATAGTTTCCTTGCGGAAATCTAGCAATTGCATCAATAGTGACGTTTGTATTTTCGGAGCTGGTTAAATTTATTCCAGTTTTAAAATTTTCCAGATAAAAGACAACCTTGTTATATCTTTGATGTTTAAAGTGCTGCTTGAGAGAACCTTTACCTTGATCAAATTCCTCGTCATCTTCATAGGCAGACTGCGAGTACGTAAAATTGTTTCAGTTAGTTTGGCACTGTAAGGTATAATTTTGACCTCCAACTGAAACGACATACACTCCACAACGAAACTGAATAGACGATTCTTCGATAATGACAGTGTCCTAGGGCTGCAATTCCGTACAATATGGCTATCTGTAGTATGTAACTGCAAAACACTATCATGAATGTTGTTCTTGATTTTCCAACTACAGCATTAATAGTTTCAATTTTAGGACAGCAAGTTATGGGAAATAGTAACTGCCACATCACATGGCCAAACCAAACGTGTGGTCACATCTGAAATAGCGGAATTTTGTAAACTTTCCATGCCCGGGTGTTGCAATAAAATTATCAAATTGGGCATCCGAGGGCGCGTCCTCAGCGAAATGCTGTACCAATATCACAAGGTGAAAATGTGAACAAGCAGGATGAGCTGGGTTAATCCCGCCCTCTGTGTCAAAAGTATGAAAAACTAAATATTGTGACTTAACACTTTCACTGCGTAATTAATTTTTATACGTGCATTCATGTGCGTAGTTTTCTATGGGTATATGGCCTTATAAATATTGATTTACATGCATGTGCTATATCTTTGTAATTATTTGAGTATTCGGGACAATTTTTTCAGTGAGTATTGCAATATAACAGAGCATCATAAAAATGCACAAAAGGTCATGTGACAGGCCTTGAAGATCACGTGATCATGGCGGCCATATTGGATTTTACCAAAAAAAATCAAAAAATGTTGCATTTTTTGTTATTTCAATATATAAATGTATTTTTCTCAGCGTAACACTTTAAAAATTACCACTTACGTTTTATCAACTCAAATTCAGTAGGAGGAACACATACGCTAAAACATATTCCACGTAAATGAGATTAATATGCATATTTATTACAAGTTCATCTTCGAACAACAGGTATCATCTGACATTCAAAAGAGAGCTATGTTCTATTTAAGCTTATATACTGGTAGCCAGTCCGATGTGTAATTGTCATTGATAGATTGATGTCGTACAACATCCACAGGATACCCCATCAACGTTTGTAATGTCAGTCACCGGTCCTTTGTCGCACTTTGTCGCATGCTCAGATTGCCTACCTTCCTGTCAGTGTCTTGCTTGCGATCTCTGTGTTTGCTCAACTGGTTTGGGAACATATTCAAGTTCTGTATTAGAGTTGTAATTTAAAATTTGACTTCCGCCATCTCGTCGAGTTCAGTTTCAAGATCAGTGACAATTCCACTATTAGTGTCTAGAAAAACATGCTGAAGGGCTTTGTCGGTGTTAAACTGTGCCCGCATCGCCATTTTTAAATACCCTCTGAGAGAAAAACAACAACCGATCACACGATCCTTACAAATCACGGCCGAAAAATGACCGAATATGGCGGCATTTGTTTACAAATTTGGCGCGCATGCTCATTTAGGTTTGACCTCTACCTCGTATACCACGCTAGGCTTGAGGAAATAGTCAACAAACATGATGTAGATCAAACAAAGCCAACGTATATCGAACGCATATAAACGCGTACGTTCTTGGCGCGTTTACGCGCCTCCCGCAGTCTGGCCGTTGGCGCAGAATGCGCCCTCCCGCGGTGAAAGTGTTAAAAAATACAACGGGGCAAACATGAAATATAACGGAATGAGCTGAGATCTGAAAGTATCTCTTCAATGGTTTGATATTCGCTAGAATTAGACACTTCATTACTACAATATCTTCATGTTCGTCTAGAATGGTTGATTAGTAATTATTGTTTATTGTTATTATTGTTTCTAAAAAGGTACATCCCTTTAGCGAAATGTTTAGTTATAAGATGCATCGAGGTATACGTCACAGAGAGCATGCACAGTAGTAGCTGTGCAGGTGACATTAATTTGCAATTTTGATGTTCTGTACTCTTTCATTTCGTCCGCACTGATCTTCATTTCTTACTTTTAGTTATCAAAATCTTTTCCGTTAAGGAAATTACGTCACGGTCATTGGTGGGTTGGCAGTGACTGGACGTTTTAATGTTACCGGTTGACCAACATATACCTGGGTAGTTTTAGGTTTCACATATTACCATTGGTCACAAATGCACATTCAATGGACCAATCACACAGTGACATCTCTTCCGAACTGCTGTACTCTTCTTTACAAAATAGCGGAATTTTGTAAACTTTCCGTGTATGCCCCTAAACTGTGGAATAGTTTGCCACCCGAACTTAGGATGATAAAGAAATTCGCTCTTTTTAAGAAGTCTCTTAAAACCATTATTTTTCGTCAATGCTACTGTTGACTTGGATATAATTTTTACCTGCATATTTTATAGTTTATTTATTTTTTATCATTTTTAGTGAAATTTTTCAAATTACTTTCTTTGCTGTTTTTAGGTAGGATCCTTTTGTCTAGATTTTAGCTTGCTTGATTTTATCGATTGTTTTTAATTACACTCTTTCCTCTGTGAGTTATTTTGTATTTTCTGCGTTTATTTTAGTTCTTCCAGTAATTTTCTGTAATGTACAGACCACTGAGACAAGGTGTGTAGTGGTCTTTAAACAATAAATATTATATTATTATTATTATTACAATTGTTAGGCTCGAACCATTCATCTCTGATATCGGGAGATTTATTATTAATACGTGTTCCATTAATACTTTTCCGTTTTCTGTTTCCATACACATTACATTCCATACACGTCTTTCAATTGACTATAAATTTTGATATTTGAAGTGATTAAAGCTAGTCCTGACGTTGTACAGAAAATGCAATGATATTAATCTTCATCTCGTATAGATACTCTAAAGATAATAAGGCCGATCCTCAAGTAAATGTTATGCCGATTGTAATCTTTGATATTGTTATTAAATGCTAAGGATTTGTTCTTTCTTTGACATTACTGCTCTACCACTGCCAATGTATGGCATAATCTTCCCTTATAAGTGAAGAAATAATTACACTACAACGGAAAGGAATTGCTTTAAATGGCGTCAGTAGCTGAAGGCTACTTCACAAAGGAGAATTATACTATTATTACTCCGTACAATGTAGTACACATTGGATAAAATGTTACATTACAGTACTTCTGGAGAAATAAAAAGTAAGCACTGTACCAGATTCGTTAAATTGATCTGGCTTGCAAAGCCTTACTTGTGCCTGCAGAGCGATACCTTGCAGAAGACTGAATAATACAGTGGCGTATTTAAGACCTATTACCTGGTCATGAGAGTTTTAGCGCCCGTTTATCACCCCGAGGAGCCGTAAGTTAGCAGAAACACATGGCTATTCCTCGAGGCCGCAGGCCGAGGAGTATAGCGATGTGTTTCTGGTAACACACGGCCAAGGTGGGTAATAAACGAGTGCTCTAGCCCAAATAAAGACCAGGTCATCGTTATTTTATAACACACCACACGCTCATGATGTATTATGTTATTGTTTCTTGAAGTGTTTTTGTATTTTGCACCGCAACAATTCATTGTGACAAGTTTACTTGGCGATAATTCCATAGCGGTTACAGAAGTATATGGTACCACTTTCTTAAAAAGATATTCGAAGCATACCTAGCAACATCTTTGGTTAATAATAATAATAATATTTATTTCTTACACGCACTACACATACGTCTCAGTGCGATTTATTTATTATAAAAAAGAAACAAACAGATACTAAAACCAGCAACAGCAATAGAAGAAAAGGAAAACAAACAATGTCAAAATCTATCAACACCTGTACCATTCTCTTTCAATAAACAAAAGACGGTGATAAAAAATGTAAAGAATTAATTGGTTGCACTTGAATCTTTTTCGTCGTTGAGCTGTTCAAGTTCCTACGCTATTGGAATGGAAAATCTATCTGTCTGAGGCTCCGAAAACAATACATGATAAAGAACACACGAACAATGTTTTATTTAACGACATCCATCCCGGTCACAACCCTTCATGAATAGCAACTTTCGATTTTCGTTTTGATAAATTTTAACAGTTTTAAGCTATTGTCTTATTAATTTTACAAAATTGAGAGTCTACCCGACCTATATCTCCAGGTCTGACGTTGTCTTCCCTCTTAAAATTGATCTTTTCCTTTGTTTCCACCAACAGGCATGGCTCATGGAAAAAAACGGTACAAAAGAAGAAGGCAGCTAACTTCAATGCCACTTGACACTCAGCATATTCAAATGCTGCACCAGACACTAGGGCTACAAGGCAACAATCAACAACATCAACTTTATAAAGTGCACATATGATTTTTGTCTTTTGTCTTTTTTGGGGGGACCATATGAGTTTGTCCTCTCTAGATCAGTATGAAGCTGTATTCTTGTCCATAAGACTTCCTATTTATAGTAATGACTCCTCAATCCTACTATGTCTTGCACATATATTTATAAAGGCAGGCCTTCCAATAACCAATCAGAGGTTTCAGTTGTTTGAAATCTACTTGCCAGTCAAAGACCCATGATTTAGTACAGCAACTATGCAACGTGCATGGTACAGAGTCAAATGTTGTAAGCCAGCTTCCCCTTTAAAGTAGAGTCAATTTATCAGGAAATCAGCTGTGTTTTCTAGTTTGGCAGTGTGACAATTTGTTAACCTTCCTTTATCAATCCCAGTGCATTACTGCTACTTTAAAAACAGGCTCTCCAACAATCATCCAGAGGTTTTGGACGTATTAAGTCTCTTTGCCTAAATGGCCTTTTGGTACAATCAGTAAAGTTGTAAACAATGTATTCATATAGGCCATCAGTTCAAGGCAAAGATTAGCATAGTAACTGTTTGCAGGGGCTGCAGTAAGTTGTGCCGTTCTAGCTTATTATCTGATGTCCCGAAAAAAATTCCTCAAGTGATAACGTATAAGGAGAAAATAATGTTTTGTTGGGTTGGGAGGACGCTGTTTAGAAATGTGTTAATGAAGTACAGGAAGTTTTTAGGGTCAGACTATGCGCTTCTTCCAGACAAGCAGATTCCATTTCTCATTGCTAACAATTTTTTCGCTATCTTTGCATTCCACGCATTGTGATTCCATTGGGTAGACTATGCTTTTTCTGAGATAATTCTTCCCTCCAAAAGTTTTTTTAATCTCTGTTTTTTACAGCAAGTCTCTCTTTGGTTTGTATTTAGTCAAAGTAGTAAATACAGGTTCTCAATTTGAGTTTGGTGCCTTGTTTCCCAAGGTAGTAATAAGAAGAATGGGCGTCAACCAGACTTGTTGGTAGATAGAGTACAAAACGTAGTTTTCAGACTTTACAATTGTTCCTGCTTTACCTCTATTGCTGCAATAAAACAGAAGGTGGTAGCGTAGCCAAGCACAGTATATAAGTAGGATGGCAAAGTTATTGCTAGATAGACACTGGTACTGTGCTAGTATAAATTTTGCATACATCTGTGCAACATGCTTGTGGAACAGTTCATTTGCCAATTTCTCAACACAGCACGGGTCAACGTAGCAATCAAGACATGCCACTGTTCACAGGGGCTGCTGTGGTGTGGACTTTCTTTTTGTGGGGCCGACACAAGGTGTGTCTCGTGGCGTGTTTGGGCCCCACAAGATTGGGGCAAGATTAAATGAGTTACCTATGTAGGTTAATTGGTCACCCATTTTGTGGCCCACTTTATGTATTTCACAGTTATGAGCATGTTAATCACTGTAAGGAAATTTGTTTGTGTGACAGTTTATTGGTCACCAATTTTGTGGCCTAATTGATGTATCTCACCTTTACAACTTTATCACACGTATAAGTAGGTTAGTTATTGTAAGGTCACACGTTTTTTAATATGTTTGTGTGTCATCAATTAGTGGCCTGTTTGATGTATTTAACAGTTACAGTTTTTCATGAAATGGTCACCCATTTGGTGGCCCATTTCACCCACAAAGACATGAGTTGGGTATTCCTTAATTTCGCCTGTGTTGTAGCTGGCCGGGGCACAGCATCACTACCAGTGATGTAGGGCCTTGTCCAGCATTTACAGCTTTTGCGGTGAATAAAAGTAGTTACAAAAGTAAGGAATTTTATCTCCTGCAAACGTTCATACAGCGCCACCTGTGGCAGGGGTCAAGAGGTCATCGTGTAGGTTTGTCCTATCCTCTTTTGCGCTGAGACGGTCCTCCAGGCAAGACTGCCGTTTCGGCAGCTCGACCTCATCTGAGCTTAACAATGCCCTCCTCCTTCCCTTTCCACCACATTTTACCATGTATGGATTTGTGTGTGGACAGTGCCGATAGCTAAAATAGTTCGCGAAGCCACTCCGTGGCTGTTGTTTTACGAAGCAGCAATGACCGGGTTTCGGAATATTTTGATGCAAAAGAGACATCAGAGAAGAAGATATGCAAAAAGATGAAAGACTATTGGTAAATTTGTAAAATCGAGGTCAAAGGTCATCGAAGTAACGTAACATTTTATAAACAAATTGTATACCATAGTTTTCCCCATATACTAAAATCAGACCTCTAGCTCTATTGGCTTGCCCAGAATTAGATATGTGCACATTTTATGAGGTTCTTGTAGAAATTTCGGTTGTGGGATGACCATCACCTTTGCATCATTCGAATTGTGTAAATCTGGTTCCGACTTCGAGTACAGGTTACATCGATATGACCCTTCGTCTTGTTCAGATACAGCAAAGATTGTTAGGGTGCTGATCAAGGAAAGGTTATATCGGCTGTAGTTCATGCTCTCGTCGATTCTTTACTCAGACTCTGATTCTTCTGTAAAATTACTGGTATTTAGTTGCCAATGTATGGTATACTCTTCTCTTCCAATTGGAGGGACGTGTACTTTGCACTGTAAATGAACAGACATTCCCTCAATGGTGTCAGTATCCGCAGGTTGCTCAATAACGGAGTATTCTGCTATTACTCCATACATTACTATCAGAAGAATACGATAGGAAAACCGAGGCATGACTGAACTTCTGAAAACACAAATAAACACTATAATCTCCACACTATGAATATTTTGTCTATTGTGCTTCACTTCGGAATTTAGAGCGAGATCCTCTCCGTTCGTAGAATGTTTGAAGTGTTGGTTATTGATTACCACATTAAAATCGTACGGGTCAGAAGGGTTGCAAAACTGGAGCTGCGCATGATCAGATTACGTTTTACGATAAAATGCTTATCGCGCAGCTTGGCTACAGAGGTGTTAACTGACAAGTGTGTTAGTTTCTGTTTGCACATTTATTTTAATATAAAACGTAGTACATTGAAACTGTAATGGTAGAGTCAGTGTGATGTAGGAGTCTCTGAGTTGCATTGTTGTAGTAACGAACCGATAACGTAGTACTTTTTTCTAACCTATAACGTAGTAATTTACCAATAACGTACCAATAACAAATTTACCACTAACGTCAATGAACCCATAACGGATTAAATCAACTAATAATGTAAAAGAAGTCAACCAACACCGCATCAAAACAACAAATAACGTATCAATTAACTGATAACGTATCTGATCAAGAAATTTATTGGAAGTGATAGATCGATCGATTGATAGATATATATAAAGATAGATAGATAGATAGATAGATGGATAGATAGATAGATAAATAGATAGATATAGGTCGATCGAGCTATCGATACATAAATCGATCTCTCAATCGATCTATTCATTGATAGTCGATAAATGGTCGATAGATCGATATATTGTTCGATAGATAGATCTTTCGATGGATGAAAATATCGATGATAAACAAATATGTAGATAAACTGGTCGATTCGATAAATTGGTCGATAGATAGATAGATAGATAGATAGATAGATAGATAGATAGATAGATAGATAGATAGATAGATAGATAGTTGGATAGATAGATAGATAGATAGATAGATAGATAGATAGATAGATAGATAGATAGATAGATAGATAGATAGATCTATTATCACATTTTCTCGTTCTTAACTTTCTTTTTCTTCTATTTATTTTATCCCTTTAAGCATGAATTGCTACAATCTTCTGCAGCAAATCAATCGCGTTTCGACTGTTAAATCGACTGTCAAACAACTGGAATTGCTTCAGGAAGTTGTTTCTAGTCTTGCTATAGTAGCTATACAGTTTAGTTGCAGTGGGGTTAAATTGAAAGGCATAATATAAGTACTGATAAAACAAAGGCACGATAATGAGCAGCTGTTGGTTTACACAGAGAACCCTACCTAGAAAGAAAGCTATTATGTATCTGTATCGGCTACAATTCAGACGGAAAATATGGTTGTAAAAGCAAGATTAGAAACAAATTTCCAAACCGATTCCAGTAGTGTGGCAACATTCAGATCAAGTTCGTCGTTCGTATTGCAACAACAGTTATACAGGTGAGTCGTGGGAATATTTTGCTTTGCACATAAATGTGATTATCACAAAACATTTGTTGTTTTTAAGAAAGTAATCGGACCAGCCACAAAGCGAAAGTACTTTTTCCCTTCGGGCTGTTTTTGGCTCTAACAGGCCAACTGCAATGCCGCAATCACCGACAGCCAACATCGCAAATTCTTCACACATATTGGATACGTCATCGATAGAAAAAAATGCGTAATTGCAATTAACTAAACAGTATTCATGATATATTCGTCCGATTTCATGTTATTGAAGATCTCCATGGGGTGTATTTGAAAAAGGTAAGCTTATCAGTGATTAATATACAGGAACCTAATTTAAATGAATTAGTGAACTCTGGTAAGCATTGTTTTATTATCAGCACTATACATTTTTTTCAATGTCTTCGTAATCTTAAGGTGTGCCTTGACGTGAATTGCGACAGAAGGGATAAAAAAGAAAGTTAGTGGTCTACTAAATCTGTTGACTTGGCTTGCTAACAGGAGTAACTTGCAAAATTCGATTATAGGGCATTCAATTGGACGATGGGTCCATATTTACCTGTAATTCAGTCCCAGGATGAGAGTTACATTAGAAAGATTTATTGTCATTTTGATACACTGACGTTGTAAGTAACGAAATTGTACAATAAATCATGTTGAAAACTTTTTCCCAAGTCTCCCCAACTTAGAAAGTGTGTTGATAAAGACACTCACATGTGTGTTGTATCTTGCATTCATCCTTCAGGAATACTTACTAATTAAGTGACATTTCCTAAATGGATGAAATTCGGTTCGTGGTGTCTTGGTAATATCACGGAAACAGTATAGCCAAGGTATATGTAATGCTAGAGGTTTAACTGATTGATCATGAAAAAAAGAATGATAAACACTCATTTAAATCCAGTTAGTTTCCATTAATTAATACTTTATCGGTGATTGATGCTTTATTTGTTGACTTGATGAATTATATTATCAGTTGATTTAATCTTTATTCTTTGACTACATCATAGGTTGATTTGGCACATTATTGGTTTATTGATACGCTATCGATCTATTTATCTATCTATCTGTCGATCGATCGATATTATTCATCGATCGTCATACATATATATATATATATATATATATATATATATATATATATATATATATATATATATATATGTATCGTTCTATCAATCGACCAGTTCATTCAATCATTCATTCGATAGAAAGATTGATCTATCGATTGATAGATCAATGCACCAATCAGTCAATCGGCCGATCTATCGATTGATCAATGGATTGTTCAATCGACGGAGGATAGCTCTACCGCCATGAATCTATTCAAATGAATCACGTGATCCAATACGTTATCAGTTGATTTGATACGTTATCGGTAAATTTGTTGATACGTTATCTGTTAGAAAAAATTACTACATTGTCGGCTCGTTACTATGTTATCGGTTGATTTGATACCTATCGGCAAATTTTTACTACATTATCGGCTTTGATACGTTATCGTTATTTACTACGTTATCGGTTATTATAGGGCCTGCTCAATAGACTTTCACATCCTTGCATTGGAATATTTTCACATGAAATAAAATGAGGTTATCGGAAGTTAACTTCAGAGTCTGTTAACAGATACCATCTGTACGATTCATTTAAATCATTACTTTGAAGGATAAGTGTCGGTGAAGTAGTTTACCTTTATCCAACGCTGACTGTCGTAAAAGGTAACAACATAACGATAATGGGTGATATACTGGCAGTCATGTTAGGATATGACAGGGAGCGGCCTTTGTGAAATGTTTAGAGAACAAATTGAATTAGAACAACAGTTACTATAACAAAGACTACTCTACAGTAGCGCTCTAAATCAAATACTCCATATACTAGGTACCAAAAGGGGTATAAAAACAAACTAGACACGAAATATTGCCAAAAATCATGCAAAGTAATGGCTTTCTTAAAGTCGTTAAAATGAATGACACCTTTTCTTTTGTCGTGCGGCAACACTGTTTTTCGGCTTACGTGGAACTGGCTTCCTCTGAACAGACGTTGCACGTGGAAGACATACGTAGTCTGTTCTTTCAAGTCGTTACTAATAGACATATCAATGGCGTAAATTTTGATAATCTAAGATGGCAAAGATATTAAGATCGGTGCCAACGGCTTCATTTACAAAACTCTACGTATAATACGCTATTAATTTATCTGACAATATCTTCTCTCGCAAATATGAAATCCCTTTCTCACATTCAAAGCTACTTGGACTAATGGATCGACAGTGTTCGAAAAATCGATCAGGGGGAATCCTCACTCTCAGAATCGTCCCACACTTTGTATACATGCACAAACACGAAAACGGTATATATTTATACGAGGTTTGACTGAACAACCGTCCTTTCGCGCTACGTGCAAAATATTATCCAATGGCGCGATGAGTGGCACACTGACCGTATCTACAAAGTTGAGCATATCACAGTGCAGTGGCAGACGACAGCTTGGTCATTATCTTGGATAATGTTGTACATCGTCGGTGACAGACTCACAAATGACGGTTGAATTTTCCAAATAACTAGTGAATATAGGCCACTTGGAACATATCGCCAATTTTTCTCGATGGATATTTCGTCGGGAGCAGAAGTTGAGATATTAGCAGTCTGTGAAACTCGCCACGGAGTGTGCGTTAATGGCGAGGCATAATACATGGCAATGAAGTACGATAGTCACTGACACAGTTAAAAATTATCATTCAATGTCTCCATTATTAATTTAATGCATTTTGTGGTCATTCAAAAAGAATAATCACATACACCAAGGACCTGGAATCAGCTTTCTCACACTCGTTTAGGATATTTTGTCTTACACCTAACGAGACAAAATTATCCCTTCTGTACAAGAAGCTTTTACTCTTTTTATACTTTTGTAAGCGGGATAACGCATAGTTCGCCTGAAGATTTGTGAAAAATTATTGGTACCATATCGGGGCAATGAATAGCAGAAACCTGATCGTAGGATAAAATCACATACTTTGTACCTTATTCAGACTTGTTGTGCTGTATAAAAAGTGTAAGTAAACCAAAAGGTCAAAATGTAAAGTACATTGTATGTTACTGATATGATATTTGTAATATGTTTCACACTCTAATATTTCATCAGTCGATAACAGTGTAGAATTGGTAAGTATCAATTTGGTGCCGTAGCAGCTCATTATAGTTTACATTTTCCGCTCAAGCAAGGCAAATTGCACCTTATTTATTTTTTGGTTGAGTTGCCTATCGCGACCTGAGCCTGGCAGCATATATACACAGACTATCTTGACATAAGTAGGACAGAATGTGTGCTTCTTGCTATTGCCTACATGTATTATGTTATCACCCGTTCTTCGTATATTCGAACACTTTTTTGGTTTGAGATACACAATAAAATTCTTTTCGAGTAGACTAGTATGTTGGACTTTGCGCTTAGCCAGCTACGTGCAGATTAAGTAACTTGCGCAGAGGTTACCTCTGACCATTTAGTAATGTAATTTACTGCCTCCTGCATGGAGCTTTGGTAAAAGAAGACTCGGACATAGTAGTACCGTCCATAAAGTTATATGTAGAGAAATAGAGTTTCAAAACATTTATCATTATAATATAAATATTTTATTACTATATATAGGCCTTAATGTATACAAGGATAAATAAATATAAGTTATGTTGGAAGGCAGCTGTACACATATATCTTGAAATCAGTTCTTGACTATTACATGACTGTGTAGGCCTATCATTACATTTTACATCAGTGTCGAGATAAATTTAGAGTTTTTTTTAATTGCATAAAAATATATTTCGACAAGTTATGCATCTAAGCAGCATTTTTAGATCGCAATAATATTGTTAATTTTTCAATGGACGGAAATTGATAAATATTGTGAGGTAAGCATTCTTTCTGAGTCTTTGTAGAATGGACATACTAGACAAAAATGAAATTCATCCTCAACATGCTTCGCATCACAAAACTTACAAATTGTCTCTGAGCGATAATTATGTAAATGCCTATCAGATTCGATGCGTAATGGATGTGCTGAACTTCTAAAGCGAAAAAGACAAATCCTAAATTTAACATCTAGAACATCTAGATAATATTCTCTGACCAAAATGACATTTGAACCTGCAGTAAGTATCGATCTAGATTTCAAAACGTAGAAAGACTATCTTGCCATTCTGGAATATAAATATTTCTACATCTTTGTTTGAATTCATGCCTTGACAAAACCTACTCCTTAGTTCAACCAAGCTTCTCCCACTGCAAAAGGTAAGTGTTTTATCTAATTAGTTCAATATTTTTTATCAAGTTCAGCCTTAGCAAGTTGAAAGTCATAGAATGTTGTGCAATCCGCTGGTGAGACATACAATAAGAATGACCAGAATATTGAAACGAATGGAGTAACGGCCACGTTCACCTATGACACCTAAGGTTGGTGCATTTTGATAAAGACTTAACATAAAAAGACAAAATTTGTTCATCACAGGTAGAATTTTGCTATCAAATGTTTGAAAAGCTAATGTATCATCTAAAGAATGAAATGTACAGGGATTTTTTCACAATAAAAAGAACTTTGTCGGCCTTAATTGCTAACTGACTCTGAGCACGAGTAAATAGAATTTCAGGTCACTATTATTCACGTTTTCTGAATTGCATACTTTAGAGATATTCACAAAATGTATTTCCTCTAACCAATCGTCATCGGCAGTGTAAAATCTCAAAGCTGGTGTCAATGTTAATGTTTATACAGCATTTACACATGGTGCGACTGACTGTAAAATGTTAATCAGTTGATGTAGAGCAAGCAAAACTCTCATCTCGATCCAGCGTGCTCGAAAACTCGCTTTTTATGTTCATCAGTATTTTCAAATACGAGGCTAGGATTTAAGGAAGTTTTTTTTCAGGTATCTTAAGATCGAAAGACTAACACAGTCAGCACTGATATTTCAATTTCCAAAAATTGCCATTTCATTAAGTAAGCCTCATTTCAGTGTAAAGCTTTAGAGCAAAATCGTTTCTGACAAAATCAAATAAACATTTTGTATACAGGTTAAAATACTTTGTCGTATATTCTCTAACGCAACAGAGGCGGAAATATCAAACATAATTAGATATTATACCCTAATATTTTTCTTCGTTCAGCGAAGGAAAATACGAGTGACGTAATGACCGTGTCACCACTAGTCGAAGAAGAGTGGTGACACGGTCATTACGTCACGAGTATTTTCCGAGCTGAACGAAGAAAAATATTAGGGAATAATATACTTATCACATGCACAGGCCAAGAATTCGTTATTTTTTGCAAAGTAAAAGAAGTTTCCCATGACTACTCCGCGTTTAAACTTTTGAACTACTTTAGGAATAATATCAATATGCCGTGCGCAAGTTGTCGATCATTTCCAGTCGTCCGTCGCTTAAGCGAGGAACACGTCGTTCACGTTCGTTCCGTGTATGGAGCAAATGCCAGACGACCTCTTGGTCTACACGTACCTTACCCGAAGTTATACACTATTCCAAAGATAGCATAGACTTAGAAATGTACCCCAGACGAACATATGCTTTTTTGGGGGGAACAAAAATAGACTGAATCTCGACGGCGCGAACACTGTAAACGTCGCGCCTGACCCTGGTTGCAATGCTCACGTACGGAACCCACGGTAACGCGACCAGCTTCGAGTTCATTGTTTCCGCAAATTAGTCACGTAATTCCTTCGGAATATACAGGCGGTACACTCTTGTGTTTACATTGTTCGGATTATTATTGTCGTAGTCTCTGAAAATATCGATTTCATTACATGACTTTTGCAGGCCTGGACACCGCACTTGACCCCCTCGTTGCAGTGGAAACCGTATGTCTACGGCATGAATAATGAAAGTACACAGTGCGTCGAAAGTTCAGGCGTCGGCGGGGTCTATACGAATACGAACTCCCATGCATATTGGCGACAAAACTAAAACACGAGGAATAAAAAATTTGCCCAGTTGATGTATTTTGTCAGACTCTAGTAATCATGACTAATGTTTATGATATTTTCACATCAGACACATTTTGTTCGTGTGAGAAATACCGGTCGCCATGTTGTTTGTTTACACCGACGATCGACGCAAAAAAGGTCCAATGCACCAACATTGATGACATAGACGCGAGTTGTCGTGACGTGGAACGTCCAGAGAATAAATGCCGTATATTTTGTTCGGAGGCAACAAACTTGGCTTGTGCATGTGATAACATAGTCTTGTTACAACTGGAACAGTTAATATATTACACGAAAATAAACATTACATGCGCAGAGTCAAAGAGCACAAACATATAATAGAGTGAAATCATTTTCATCTAATGAATTTAAGAAAGTTATTCAGAGACTGTACCCTATACGAGTAGCGAAAGTAATAAGGATTACATTTCTCAAAACCGTTTCATCTTTACATCAGAAACCAACATCTAAGTCAACAAAACAATTTATTTTTGCATACACGGCGTCACAGATAAGTAACAAAAATAAACATTTAAGTAGCCGCAACAAAGTGAAACTGTAGAGGACAATCCTTAAGGCGATACCAAAGGATTCAAATTGCTAAGCAACGTTTGCTAAGGGTAATTTCCAAAATCAATCAAAATGCAAAGCTTTCATGGTTTTCTTTCCATAATAAAGATTTACAGAACCATACGATTACAAAATACGCAGGTTTGTCGCACGATTTGTCAGTGACATCACTCATATACACATTTTCACAGCTCTACTTAGAACGTTTCAGCTTCTACAAATTAGCTTCAAATTTTCCAAAATTTCAGAATGTAACACATGAGATACCTGTTTAGAGCCCCTAGCATGGATTAGGTCATCTGTTCAAGTACAAACGACCTTTAGCAGGAAAATATCTACTGTGTTATTTTGTGAAATTTTGAAGGTTTTACGGCGATATCTCATAAATGGTCCGGAATTTTTTAGAAAGGCATGCTTATCTATATCCTCATGTATGACTTCAATAATCCTACCAAAAGTCAGCTAAATTGGTAAACAATTGAGAGAGTTGAAATATTTTGAGCATTTTCAAAATACCAGGAGTCGAAAATGCATAGAACACAACGGAACGGTAAGACTTTGCACGTGCAAAAGTGCGCGTTTTGAACGTTGCCAGCGATAGCAACCAACGCGCGCTTTCAATCATTCGGTATCGCATTAAACTTCAACAAAATCGATATCTAATGGCGTCAAGTCATTTAGAAGTGTGTTATGACTTTCGAGATAAAAATGAGGATATAAATCAATGTAGTAGCATACATACTAAGGTCAAAAGAGAGATGTCAGTTACAATTCAGCTGGAATTCCTTAGATCACTTTTTCAAAACACATCTTTACTTCTGCAAACGATGAGGAAGTATTGTTTGACATGTACTTATTTTACAAATCCATCATCCAACAGGCGTTAGCCCAATTACAGGATGAGGTAAATAACCCACTAACCCCCAATGGAGAAATGAGGAGTAAAGTGCCTTGCTCAAGGGCACAACACCCTACTGGAGTCTCGAACTCACCATCCTCCAACAGTGAGTCCGTTACTCTGGACCTACTGGGTCTTGAACCGGGTCTCGAACTCACCACCCTCTGATAGTGAGTCCGTTACCCTAACCACTAGGCCTCCTGATAATAGGTACGCGCGCTTTCAATCATTCGGTATTGCGTAATATCTGATTTGCCATTATTCATAGGAAAGAAGTCCAACTATCAACTTGAAATGTCAATAGTTAAATGAAAATCTCTACACCCTCAGCTTAGCATAAATAACTGGCGATTCTCGTCGTATAATATCAGAATTATTCACATTGTCGTTGTCCATAAGCTCTAGCTCAGCATAAACTAATCCTTTTACGTTCCTTTGTTGTCTTTTTTTCTTATCTTCCTTCGAATTAAGATGTACAAACTCTCGGCCATCTTGTTGTAAACTTATGTTTTGATAATGGATGTTGCCATTTCGCAAGGCTTCAGTCGCAGCTCTGTCTTCGAGCTTCTTTTTCTTATTCACCTCGGTGTATATGTCTGTAACGCCACCCTCATGTAGTGAAGTGGATGTGTTTCCGTTTCTCTCATTCATTTCCATTGCTCTTAATTCTGAAGTATTGTTCTTACGGCTTCCTAGAGTGATGTTCTGTTTATTCTCAGACAAACTAATATATTCGTCTTCAACGTTAACATAATCTTTTGTCGGGTTGTACGCTATGTCACCAGTTTTCCCTTTTCTCCGACGTAGAATAATGAAACACATGGTGACAATAATAATAAGCAAAAGAATCATATCTCCTACATAGTGGATAACCAATGGCAGGGTTGATTGCGGCGATAGTTTTGCTACGTGGACTGAAGTCAATGAATCAATCCTCAAAATTGCTGTATCTGATAACAAAAAATTCACATCATTAGCAGTGCATGTGACATTAATTTCCGAAATATTTGATGCCGCGTGGCCTTCAATTTTGGTCCAATGAATTGTTAAGTCCGAGTTTGAATTATCGAGCTTATCCCCGTCCAGGAACCATGAGTAAGTCACAGTAATGGGTGGATTAGCATTGGCTGAACAGCGGAATGTCACCAACTGACCTGTACCAAGCTGAGTCCTTCGAGGTTCTATAGCCACTGTCGGTTGAAAGTATACTTCCAATGGGCCAACAATACAGTGACGTCGATGCTGAACAGCTGCACCTTTCATTACACAGGCTAGATAGGCACCGTTGTCAGCAGGTGTCAAAGTCCACGTGTCTCTGATAGCGAGGTGTTTATCATCAACACGTGTTCCATTTATTTCTTCGCCGTTTCGAAGCCATGACAGACGTAGAGGTCCATTCCCTCCTCTAGAAATGCACTCTGTCGTCAATATGTCACCTGATGAATAGTTCTTTGATTCAGTCGTACTGCATAACGGGTAGTTCTCGTTTGGTGAGAAGAGAACATCTATTGTTGCCTCACATGATTGTAGAATAACTTTACCCGAAATCTTCAGATATACACTGCAATAAAACATTCCAGTATCATTTCGTCTTACCCGCAAGATTTGTAAGTTATATGCTTCAACATGACTTCCACCAATGATTGAATATCGATCATCGTATTTCTTATGTTCCGAATTAGTTGAGTTATCTTCTAAAGTGGCGAGGTCTAACTGGTCTTTTGTCCATTTCACTGACATTACACTTGAATCAACAGCTTGAATTCTACACCGCAGCGTGGCAATTCTACCTTCAATGGCACTTACATTTATTGGTTCTCGCAGAAACCTAGGTTTAGGAATAACTGCCGCCCTGGCGTTAGTGGAAGAGATCAAAGCTGGTCCTCGTGATGAATACAAGTTACAATGGTATGATCCTCCGTCTTGCAGAGATACGTTAAAGATTGTCAAAATGCTTGTTAAGGAGAGGTTATGTTGATCGGAATTGCTGTTCCCGTTAATTGTATACTGAGAATGCGTTACCTCTCTGAAGTTACTGCCGTTGAGTTGCCAACGTATGGCATAACTTTGACCTTGAAATAAAGTTATGGTCGCTTCGCACTTAAATTCAAGAGACATACCCTCAATGACGTCAGTATCAGAAGGCTGCTTCACGAAACGATGTTCCGCTATTACTCCATTTTGCATTGCCGTTAGTAATATTATGAGTTTAAAGAGAATAAACACTGACATGACTGTAAGCCTACAGTGAAGCTAACAGTCTTGACTTTAGTTAAACAGTCTGCCTGGCAACTTATGGTGATTTTGTCTTCGGTGCCTACTTTTTTATAGAGAGAGAAAAAGATCATTTATATTTTTAGAATACATTTAAAGCGATTGATGGCTTATAGCGTATTTTGTTGAACATGTTTGGTTAAAGTAAAGGTGCTTTCATGACGTACATATGTATACGATATGCATCATGACGTACAAGCATATTGTATGCAAAGTACGACTTTAGTAGATTATCAAAGTCTGTGATCCGCTCCCCGACCAAGGTCCGAAACGCCCACATGCTCAGGTGTTGAAGTCATTGTTTATTTCGCTTGTAATGTGAAACGTAAAACTTAATGTTGCTGGTGGTTTTGTGACTGAGGTAGAACATTTATGCCCATAAACGGTGACGGTGATCTGACAGAGTAACACTTATACTAGACTGGTTAGGCTACACGTTTTACGTGAAAGTAAACGCGTAGAATCCACGTTAGCGTTGGCATACACGTTCACGTGCAAAAATCTGTGTGGCACGCGCAAAAAATGATTCTGTTCGGCTCGGGTCCCCACAGTCTGTTTCCGCATCACAGGGATAGCTCAATGGTTACCCGTTAGGCCGAGAATCGACGAAAATACATGAATGTTTTTGAGTATGTCTCTCTCATATATCTAACTAACAATGTGCATGATTGATTCACATTTTATATCATGTTTTGCTAACTAAAGATGAGAATAAATTTACACGTTTACAAATTACATGAATACAGCTGTCTCCACGTAAATACACAATGCCGGCTCCGTGTAAGTCGAGAACGTACGGACAAGTCGATGACATAATCGCAGAAATTCGTGACGTGGCGTTGACATTCACGTAAAACGTGTAGCCAAACCTGTCTAGTAATATGGTGTAATACTTTAGTGAAACATCATCCCTTTAAAAGATGCCGATTTAGCTTACAATAACGGTTTCAGTGAACAATGATAACTATTTGAAACAAGATACTACCAACAAACATCAACAACTAACAATATACATAAACAAAAATAAGCAAGTATATATGACATTGTATATAGTAGAACGGCTAGTATCGCGTTCGTGCTACTGCAGCAAAGTTAAGGACTCTTACATGTAACACCCTCAAATTCCATTATCGTATAGTAACATTCTCACATGGGATAAAATGGGATATGTAATAACTTTTTGGTATAAACACATTTCCTACTCAGTGACAGGCATTCGCAGTTCAATGATGTCATGGCGTGGGTGTGATTATAGAGGAAGCTAAAATAATGGCTTATTTCCAAACTTACCTCATCATAAATAGGTTAATCAACAATGCGGATATTCATGTGTGGCATGAGTAAACGTTTGGTACCGCTTGTGAAACGAGACTAAGTGGTAAACCTATCAGAATAAAGACACTTTACATTAACACTACTCGCAAAATCATGCGCACTGCTTCAAATCCCCTTTTGTAAACGGTTTTAATTTCCTGACGGTGTGACACTTGCAGAAACATACACAGCTTGAATTAAAGCGTATTATCGGAAACGCCGTTTTCGTTGCATATCAGTAACGTAGTTAACACAATTCAGCTCAACATTTTGTTAAAATTTTCGACTAATACCATTAACATTACGCAATAGTACAGGAAGTACATTGGGCACTACATAACGAGGCAGCGAACACTACAGAACAAAGCTAACACAAGGACAAAAGGTAACCAATTACAGTGCTGTGAGGTGATCACTACATGATAATGAGACCTAAGAGAAAGGGTCCAGCCGATCAGTTAGCTCTAAGCGGACCTTGTAGGACCGCAAACACCAATGTCTAGGACAAAAAATCGTAGGTTATTTTGAAACGGGACTATTTAACAGCATCGTCCATTCAGGTCAAAACCCTGCACTGTAGAAACTTTTATTTCTTTTTTTTTTAAATATTACAGTTTTACAGAGTTTAAAGTTTACCCGAAATATCCTCGGCTGTGAAATCGTCTTGTCTCCCAAACACTTAATGATCTGAAAATGCAATTTACATAATGCACTAAGGGGCCATAAACTGCGGCCCAAATTTAAGCAAAAAAGGCAATATCGGATCGGTGTCAGACTCCGGGGTTTTTGTGATCTGCAGTTGTACAAGTCCCAATCTGCATTATTTGAAATTTCGGACTGTTCTAAATAACGTTACTGCGATCTTAAACTGTTCTGCGATAAACATGTGCGTTAAGTAGGATGGTCAATGGGTTATATAGGATTTGTAATCTCACTCCGCTACCATATGAAATATGTCTATTTTCGGAATATCGAACTAACTAATCGAACGAATATCAGGGTCAGAGTCGTAGCCTTCTAGACCAAAGGGTTTCGCGTTATTTGTCTTTTTTTACATATCTTGCAAATTCTTCTAATAGATATGTCCTGAACTGTCAGGATTACATTCTAGCTTAATTGTCTTCATTAAATGTGTCGTTCTTTAGTCGTATCTTAGCATCCGATTTTTCTTACTACATTTATTCCTTATCTGTCGTCTTTGTACCAGTGTTATAGAGAAAGATTATCAAAAGGAAAGTCTTGAGGGACACAAACGTAAAAAACTCTGCTTATTAAATCTACACCGTTTTTAATGGTAAATTGAACGACAACATTTTATACTTCCGGTTTCCATCATATTGCTCTGCAGATGTAAGCCTAAATAAAGAACTGTTGATTAACGACCATAACCATAACGTCATCTGTTTTCTTTTCAACAGGTGAATACAGGTGAGGCTGGAAACAAGTCAAGCCGTGATTGTGACAAAAGGTATCATAGTTTCTCACCGCTTCGAAACTATGATACCTTTTGTCATAGAATTGTTTTCAGCTAGTATTTCAATTTCCAATGCATCATTTTCCTTCTCAATAATTTAGACCTGCTATCATCGCAGTATATAAATTGTCTTTTGTTCGCTACATATGATGTAACAGCGTTGCAACTGCACAAGAATTTTATTGTGTTTGGTAGCTGTGGGTTCATAGCTGTGGTTTTTCAGACGGGATTCCTGCCTTTTACGGGCTAGTTTTGACTTTTACGATTTTAAAGGCACGCGCTGGCACCAGATTGTCTCATCAGAAAATTTACCCACAAGATTACAATTTCAATGGAAAACAAAAGGCTATCACACCTCCATAATCCTCTTACAGACTAGAACAAAGGCGATCCCAGGGAACGCAAGCAATGCCTTTAACCCCGCCACCACAGCCATGGGATATTCCATGGGCTAGCGTCCAAATCCGCCGCAACACCCTTTGCGCAAGTTTGTTCGACGATATTTCGAAAAAGTTTCCATCCAAATTACAAATTGCCAACACTCATCGACAGGTTGGTTATTAGACACTCACCACGACCAGAAATCCGCTCAAAATTTACTGAAATATCACCTTTTTTCTAGCCCTACCCGATATGACTACCCGCAGAACGCCATTTTGCTAGCGTAAAACTGTTGGTCGAGGATCTATGCAGCACGTCACTACAGTGACGTGGTGGTGACCTCTCAACTTCTAAACACAAACTGAGAGATTATGGCCGGCATCAACGCCCAATGCATAATCACAGATCCTAGGACTGAACTTTTTTCCCCAAGTAAAAGTTTGATTTCAGTTTTGTGAGACTGGCAATGTCCATAAGACGAACGATGGTTATCGATATCACACGATGAATTACTGACAAGTTTTGAGATGTCTTTGTGCAAAAGGGTTGGCGTTTCTTTCTCAGGTTCTACGTCTATTTCTGAGCCACATAAATAGCTTTTATTGGAAAGTCTATTGCAACCATAGAGAATTGAAGGGAGTTTCCCCCTCTACCGTCTATGTTGCCACCCACTTTGTGGCCAAGAGCTCTTGAATCAAAACGCCGAGCCTAATCCATTTTAAACGAAAAAAAGTTGTTCGTATGCATAAATAAATTCATCGGGCTGGAATAGGTAACAGAAAATAATTTTCCTTTTTTGACGTACACCCACGAATTTGTTTCTTTTCCCCATCGACGTTCCGACAACCAGCCTTCTGCCTTCTCCAGGACTGATTATGTGTGTCGTTTATGTGGGTTTTAGCGCTAGGTGGCGCTGCAGAAAGTGAACAAATCTTCAAAATCACGGCTTGGCTTGTTTCCCCCCTCACCTGTATTCACCTGTTGAAAAGAAAACAGATGACGTTATGGTTATGGTCGTTAATCAACAGTTCTCTATTTAGGCTTACATCTGCAGAGCAATATGATGGAAACTGGAAGTATAAAATGTTGTCGATCAATTTACCATTAACAACGGTGTAGATTTAATAAGAAGAGGTTTTTCCTTTTGTGTCCCTCAAGACTTTCCTTTTGATAATCTTTCTCTACAACACTGGTACAAAGACGACAGATAAGGAATAAATGTAGTAAGAAAAATCGGATGCTAAGATACGACTAAAGAACGACACATTTAATGAAGACAATTAAGCTAGAATGCAATCAGTTCAGGACATATCTATTAGAAGAATTTGCAAGATATGTAAAAAAAGACAAATAACGCGAAACCCTTTGGTCTAGAAGGCTACGACTCTGACCCTGATATTCGTTCGATTAGTTAGTTCGATATTCCGAAAATAGACATATTTCATATGGTAGCGGAGTGAGATTACAAATCCTATATAACCCATTGACCATCCTACTTAACGCATATGTTTATCGCAGAACAGTTTAAGATCGCAGTAACGTTATTTAGAACTAGCCCGAAATTTCTAATAATGCAGATTGGGACTTATTCGTCTAATAATTCTTCGGGCCTAGCTTGAACGAGTGGGAGACTGTAGCTAAAAATCTTGCTTCTCATTAGAGATTTTGAGACACTACAGACACTCAAATATCAAATTTCAAAATGTAGTGACGGATTGTACCCGTCAAAATCGTTCTACTTCGAAAAAAACTCTTTGAAGGGTACAATCCACTGGTGAGGCACATTTTAAATTTTGCCATTCAGTGTGGACTGAAACCACTGTCAGACTAATTCGACCAAACTTACTATGTCCAACACAGGTACTGTTGAAAAGAGTAAATTAATTAATATATGTTCATATTTCTATTTCGACGCTCCTCTGGGATTCTGTGCAAAGTTTCGGTCCCTTATACAACAAGTTTTACTATAGTGTAGATTAAACAAATATCGATAGGGTTTTAACGTGGCTAACTATCCCTTGGATATTGTTCTTACAGCGTAACATTAGTTGGCGTTTCATGACCTAATGTCATATACACCTGGAAATGTTAATAACACATATTCTATCTTGACAAATGCAGTATATCGTTCTGGCAATGGTTCTTTCTAGTCAGTTTGTTGAGTTTCTGTATACGCCAATGCTTCTTGCCAATGCTCTGTTCCGCCCAGTGATACGTGGAAAACACCCGCGCCTACCCGGTGGAGCATCGAACCACACAAATAGTTTTTAACACGAACAGCTCTTTAACTGCCCATTTGATGTGAGCGATGTATCCGAAAAATGACAAAAAGACAAAGACTGTACAGAGGATACATTTAGGAAATATTAGTACTCTCCCCAAAAATGTCAACATCCATTTACTAGTAGAATGCTGTTGGAATCAAGTTCCTTGGGATAGCCTAGAATGATAGAGCCATTATCTCGCTTTTACAGAGTCGAGGCACTTGGAAGAATGATCGATATTGGCTTTGAAAGTGAGATAAAGGTAAGTTGATATTAATTGGTATATGAACATAATAAAACATTGAAACATATTAGAAGAGTCTGGAGTGATTTTGACGACAGGGTTGCTCTGCCTGTCAGATTTCGGACAAAATACATTCTCGTTTATTGTTTCAAGAAGCAAAGACAAGCAAAGACAGTTTTTAAGACATCACACAGTATTACGGCTGATGGAATATTAAATTGGTTAATAGACGCGAGGATGATCTAAGTCATAAAAGAACATATGAGCAAAAGTTTGATGATCTATGAAAACATCAGAAGGGATCTTTATATCAAAGTAATTTTATCAGAGAAGTAAACCTATAAATGATAGTGAAGGTAAGTGGCGTATTTATTTTGTAATAGTAATATTCTTACTTCAGACGAAGATATTCAAATCAGCACGTTATTCAGAATCTTATACATCATCCATTTCCCGTTGACAAAGCCATGTGACTTTAAAACCATGCCGCGTGGTTAGAGCGCCACAAGCGACACGCCTCCAAAATTCAGCATTTCACATTCTGACAACGAAGGAGGTCGAAAAGTTCATTGAAAACGGAGACGCGAGTGCAACCGGAGGCGTCACGATGCTAAGGACACATTCACTTCCTTTTGCGATGAAACTGTCATCACTATGGCTACAACTGTGAACTCAGTAAACGTATTAGGATTTTCCGTTCAAGCACTCAAGGAACTCAAAAAGTTCATTGATGACAAATATTCTAGTGGAACCAGGGACATTATGCATATGCTAAGGGCATACCTGTATTTGCTTATCTTTGCTATAAAACTGGCACCACCATGGCCGCCACTAAGACCTCCCCCGGTAAACGTTTCGCAATGTATACTTTCAAACCAGAGTATTTATTATACATTATTGCCTGAATACAAGGGTTTATTTGCCCAAGAGCAGGTGACAATTTGCCCGACAGCAATAGGGTGAATTTTCTTCAGCTGCGAGAGCGCATAAACCCATAAATTTAGGCAATAAGTATTACATGCCTCTTCACAGTTCATGCTGTGACATTTATGTACATGCAGGGCATTTTCAAACAATTTTACCATTATCGACCAGCATCAAACAGATTTGAACAACAGTATAGAGGGACTGTGTTTGAACGAAAGTCAAAATACTAGCAGTGCGCGCTTGGACATTTTACATCTAGCACTAAGCGTCTACTTTGATGTCGAAAACG
>LD343687.1:138789-149169 GCA_001465055.1 Ptychodera flava | reverse complement strand
AATGAAGCATAGATATGAGAGGGAAGAATATAAGGTAGTACCTGTAAACCCGAATTTCACACAATTCACGTGATCAGGCAGGCAAACTTGGACAGTTTGTGCAAGGAAAAGAAATGTACACAGTTTGATCGCCAGCACGACACTTTCTCGCTTTACTACTATTTGCTTTATTGTCGACAATATGGGAGTATGGACACATGAGAATGTTTTTGGTGTCGTCCTACAATACGGGTGGATTTTGAGTTATAAACCATATGCAGGAACATGTTGCGCCCTCTAATGTTGCATTCCGACAAAACTCTGGAGATCGATTGTAGCAACGTTTACTTGAAATTCAGGGAGAATATGAAAATGTTTGTCACATTGATCGAGAGATGTCAGAATATTTTGACTTATTATAAAAGAATAGTAGTGGTGTAAATATTTGAATTTACTTTGGTCAAATCGAGACAATGCTATTTTAAAAGAAAAATTTACCAAAAAAATTCTATGTGATGCGCATCTCTATTATGATGATTTAAATTGTGTACTGACAGTTACAAAATAAGCCTGATAATCTGAAAGATAGTACAGAGTCTTTTGATGAGTGTTCATGTGACTGGAATCTAATACGATTCTGCTGAAGATCTGGATACACCAATCCAGGATTTCTATTTTCCTGATGTATAAGAACTAATTTGACCCTGTGAAAATACTGTCTCCCATGAATTGCGAAATATCCACAAGTTACTCAGCTTAAGGCATACAGTACCATGGCGAATCTAAAACAGGAACTGTAACAATTTAATCCAGAGAAATTGGTCAGTGAAAAGGGGTTACATACATCTTAAAATGGTCATACGAGAGCTCTTGGAACATAAGATATATAACAAAATCAAAGATGCCCAGGGTCACAGAATTTTTTTAATAAGTGATAGTAAAGGCAAGAAAGCTATTGACCTAATAAATATGAAATTGATCTTGATTTTATTTTATTTTGATTGTGAATGAAGTGGGACCTGCTATTTTAAGAATGATGTTCATATTTTGATTCAGAACTAACAATTATTTAGTTAATGTACAATTAATTGAACCATATTTTGCCGCTAAATAAATATTTAGCCAACATTGCATCAAATACGCTGGAAAGGTGCACAGTCAGTAAGCAGTTTATATGAAGAGACTAAATAACATTTACGAGGAATGTCATAATATTATCTTTAAATATTTGCTTATTCCTTACAGTTCGGTCTGCGTTGTCCTCTATATCTCTTTTGATAAGCCAGGTATTTCCAAATCGCAATTATAAAATCTATGCAGAAAATGAAACGTCAGTGGACTCAGAAAGATTCAGTATTGTCCGGCAATCGACGCCATGCCATTCATCTCGACAAGAGTACCTGACTCCGTTGAAATATTTTACACACTTGAAATGCCTATCAGAGCTGCTGCTTTAATTATTAGTCTAAGTAAATATTATATGTTATCGGTTCCAATCTTCGAAAGCCACCTTGTCACGATTTTTACACACGCGGTTAGGAATTAAGTTGAAATGACCCCTCAGTACATGGCCCTTCGAATGGGTACCCACTCACCTAACGATGACCCCTTCTATAAGGAGCGGTTTCGAGCGGGAAATTATTTCATGGCAGTGGTATGTGTAATTTGCGCTTAAATAGTTAGAATATTTGTACATTGGTTAAAGATTGATGATTTCCGATGTTGACATAATATCGTGAAGAAAAAAATCTGAATGAAATAAGTTGTTTGACCCCTTACAAGGTACTTGTATACAACGATTCGTACGCGATGCAAATCAATGAAGGAATGGCATGTCATAAAACGTATTATAATATGCTCTGTCTGAATCCAGCCACATAAATGTAATTGCTTAAGCCATGGTTTATAATCTGAACAAGAATGCTAATGTGAACAATAAACCAAATCTGAATACCAAGGCAAGGCATTTGATGGTTGTGGCCTAAGCAAAGAATATCGTAAACCTATAGCTGATTTTGACATTCCGAGTAGTTTAACATGTGCAACGTCTGGGAGCTGTTGATCTAGTGAAAGCCACAGTTAGTTTGTACGTAAATTTCACGGTTAACCATTTTAAATTGGAATTCCAATGAGGTCAAGTTGACTTCATGATAAGTGAGACGTTTAACAAGCCAGGTATTTCCATGTTGTTACGATAAAAGTTTGTTTGGCTTAAAACACGAGCTTGCTTATGCCAAGCCAAGTTTAAATTGCAACATAGTTCTTGCAAGTATTGATTTGGTACAATATTTGGAAATGGAAATTATTGAAAGTTATGGAACTTAATTTTGGGCATTCTTCAATTCTTAGTTATGACGTAAACTCTCTCCAACCAAATCGAATCATTGTCAAAACATTCAGCAAACAAAACGGGAATGTGGAACAGAATGAGAAAAATAAGAGACGCATTTTATTCCATCATTGTCATAGTGGGGTAACACCCTTGAAAAATTATTAAAACGACATAATATTTTATCAAGCTGGTATTAAATGCTGATGTAAAAAAACAGCAAGCTGCATTATGAGCTATATAAATTTAAATCATCGCTAAAGCGAGTCTTTTGAGTAGTGTTATTGTTATTGTCCTTTGATGTAGGGAAGAGAAATCATACATCAATTTCAAGCTTTTTTAGTGGCGGTATGTATTGCTGTTTGCTTTCCCCTTATTCGACACAATTGGCTGCTCAAAGCTTTTCATGAACACGGTTACTAATAGGCGTATAATCTCCGACACATTTGTTTCCCAAGTTTTCGTCCTTTAGACCACCTGTCAGGTCATACAATGTGCCTCCCTTTGTCCGCTTCATCAATTGAAGAAAAACATCTGCAGGGTATATAGCAAATTAGCGTTTACAGTGTTGTCCCTATTGACGGTGATAGCGTTTTTACTACGGCCGTAATTGTAAACTTAATCTTCAAAATTGTAGTAAATAAGTACGATAATGCTCATCATCATCTGTGTAGGTGATGTCATTTCCAAAATAGTTGATGTTTAAAAAGTTTGGGACATTGGTACAAATGGTCGTTTGGTCGAAGTTTGAACTTTGAAGCTGTTCACTGTTCTGAGTACGTAAATGTTAATAACTGACCATCTTACACCGGTGCTTGTCTACTGTATGTACAGCCTAACATTTTGACCTCGTTTGATATTAACAATATCATTCATGGCCGAGTGTTTATCTGCAGTTGGCAAGATTGTAAACTTTGGGTCAACATGTTCAAAGCACATGTCATTTGTACAGTGCTCAATAATGGTAAATTCCAAGTATAGATACGGGGTGCAGAGGACATCGTATGTCATGTGACACAAGTGAACTTTTAAGAGTTGCTAGTAATTGTATGATACAGGTACTGTCTTAATGTTCCTTCATTTTAATCTTACACACTTCACTCACTTTTGACAGTGTGTTAGTGAACCATGATTAGATAGAATCAAAGTGTTGGTGTGACTCAATCGGTCGCTTTAGGAGACAGTACAGACACTATAAACATTAAGAATCATTACGATTTTAAGGTAGAACGCGCCTCGGGGACAGATTGTTGGACTCTTAAATTTCTACAATTTCTTCTGATCTACCACTTGCGGGGGCTCATTTTAATGTTCTTAGAGAAATAAAAAAGTTTCTCCGTCTTTGCTTTTCGAAAGACCAAAATTTAACCCTTCAATAGAGTTAATACAGAAATGGTGACCATATCGCAAAATTTTGGGTAATTTGATTCGCTGGTAACTTTGCGCGGTGACCCTATGTTGTTGTTGATTTGGTAAGAGAATGACTGAAAGTTTCATTCAGAAAAGTTTGAGCAAAACTTTAAATCTTTCACTTTCGAGGCACATACTTCCTAATGATAACACTTGGAAAGACCTTTACATATGGAAAGAGAGATATAAAAGAGAATCCAACCTCATATATTTTCAAATTGTCGACGAGCTCCGAGCTTACACAGAAACATCCGTGGGCGTTGAGCACCAAGTTTACTCAGTGCCATGCGTGGGCGGTATTTTAGAAGCAGTGACGGTTTTACAAATTTGGAACTTTTGAGAAGTGACCTCATACCGTGGGTGGGCAATCACACTAGAATACATGTATTTACATGTAGACATGACATAAGTCTTATTTTGTGCAACGCTGACAAGGCAAGATAGGGTAGTGCATCTATCAGAACGAAGTAAAATATGGCAGTATTCTCGCATTCACAGATTCCGTATAGTTGGAAACGGAAAGCGAGTCATAATCTCAATACAATATATTGTAAAAATTAAGCAACTTTATTTCACGACTTTCCGGCGTTGGCGCAGAGTAATTACATTATTTTTTAGTAATTCAAGAACGTTCTAAGTTCTCTTTAGTTACATTAAGTAATCGCTTCAACGGAAACATATGTTGCCAATGTTAGTCGAACGTATACATTCCTACAGTCGTCAGAGGTAGAAATGCGACAGTAGGAATGGTGTAATTGAAGAGGAACAAGGAGATAGATTTGAAGTTGGTGGCCGTATTTACTGACGGGTAACTCTGCCTGAACTTTGACTAAAGCTCCGACATCGTCAGTTCTCGTGGGCAGTTTATTAGGATTGCTGAGCGTTCATAGATTATTCAAAAATAAGTTTTATTAGGATTGGTGAGCGTTCATAGATTATTCAAAAATAATTCTCTAAATTGCATTTGGAATCGTTATTCTACAATAAAATAGTATAGCTTAAGGAAAGAACTATAGTTTTTCTTTTTAAACATTTGTCTAATCCATCCAGCTGTTAAGGAAACTGTTGACTGAAATTCGATATACATTTCATAACATGTCAGAAAAGTATGTCAGTGACAGTTATATGAATTTTACAAAGTAAAGATGCAACTGAATAGAATACAAAGCTAGTAGCTGCCAGCTTTAAATTGAAGTCCGTTTCCTGGCGACAATCAAACAAATGTACGAAGCCTGCCAAATTGAATTATTTCTACTTTAGCAAGTTGCCATTTAGTCGAGAGACATCCTATCACATCGGCATACACATACACCTTTCTGAAAATCTAATTTACAGCAAGTCTTGAAGGCGGAATAAAGTACTTTTGGGATACATTCTTCAACGAAGCTAAGTCAAAAATACTATTGGAATAGTAAACTAGTGAACTCATTACACACGAGGAAATTTAGGAGCCGAGAGTGTTTGTCAAAATGTGATATGCCTGAAAACATAATAAAAAAACTTCAAATCAAAATAATTTAATCAAAGTCACTAACGTACGCGATGAGTGAAGCCAATACATAGTCGTTCTCAACATTTTCATTTTTCTGAACAGCTGTCGGGTCATGACACGTGTCAACCTTTGTCTTTTTCCTCCGGTGAAAATAAATGAAACACGTGATGGCGATTACAAAGAATGACGGAATCAATACTAAGATAAATAGTTCACTAGACTTGGTTCAAGTCGGTGAATTTTAAAAATAAAATCATTTATAACAGTTTCTCTTGTGTCTTTCCTATTTCGTACAAAGCTGTTCGGAATTTGGTAGTCCTGGCCATGTTTTCCCAGCCATTTAATGCATTACCTTTGAGTCTGCGCAGTATAGTGAGTTAGTTTGTGCCGGATATTATCGATTTTATCAGATATTATCAGATAAAACAGCATGTCGGGCATTATCCCTTCTCCACTCGTCTAGTATTAGACTCTAACTTAGATGTAAGCCGATATTATCGATATTATCGGACATTATCCGATAAAACAGCATGTCTGGCAACAGCCTATTCCCCATCCTTCTAATATTAGACTCTACCTTAGATGTTAGACGATATTATCGATTTTATCGGATATTATCCGATAAAACAGCCTGTCGGGCATGAGCCCCTTCCCCACTCTTCTACTATTAGACTCTAACTTAGATTTTAGACGATATTATCGATTTTATCGGATATTATCCGATAAAACTGCATGTCGAGCATCTGCCTATTCCTCACTTATCTAATATTAGACTCTCATTTAGATGTTAGAGGATGTTATCCGATCACCATCGCATTATTCGAAGTATCTAAATCTGGTCCTGAGTTACCGTTCATGTTACAACTATACAATCCTTCGTCTTGTTTAATAATATTGGTTATAGTCAAGTTGCTACTGACGTAATGCTGTTGTCCATCAAAACATATTTCCTCTCAAACTATGAACTCAGAATTTCGCTCAGGTATGAAAGTACTAGCGTTAAGCTGCCAATGTAAGAAATAGTTTTTGCCCTCCAATGAAGTAAACAACACTCTACACTGCAACTCAAGAGTCATACTCTCGATAGCGCCAATGTCTCCAGGCTGCATCGAAAAATGGTATTCCCCTAAACCTCTCTTTAGTAACACAGCTATCTGAAGTATGCAATTACAAATCACAATCAGTCGCGATCGCTCACCATTGCATGGTGGGGCACTTGTAGAGGTGCTCGTTACCTGTTTGTCTCAACCTTTCACTGGCGGCCATCTTATTCTAATGTTGAGTGTGACTCCTGGTGAGTTCGTCGTTTGTCATTGTGTTTTCTTTGTCTTTGTATGTCAGTAATGAAGTTTAATAAATAAAAATAAATAAAACAAACACGGTAGTATTCATGGCGACAAATACATACGAGTGAAATGCATCGATCGGTAGTTCCAGGACCGCTCGGGTACTGTTTTGTTGTACGCTGAAAATTCGTAGAATTAAACATATCGAGCATGCGCGCTGTGCACATTTTCATGTCAGAAAGTTAAAGAGCCGATTTTGGTCACAAAGGACAAGTGTACCCTGTACAGTGCTGGATATGGATGTATCCGGTATGCGGCGGCAGTGGTTTGTACTAAGAGTACTTTCAGCGGACGACAAAGACCTTTTGAGTGACATTTAACCTCTCGAATTTCAAACCAATCTTTCGATCAGGTTGTTGAGGACATATAGCATGCTGAAGTTGTGCAATAGTTTTGCATTTTTCATGGTCACCACGACGCATAGCAGAGTGAGTGACATGATAATCACGCTGTGCAGTGTTGGGTTTTCCCGTAAAGTGACGTCACTTCGAGATTCGGCGAAAATTGGTGGGGTGAAGCTCCCATAATGCGCCTACGCTCAGCGTCTGTAAAGTGACACGTAGTATTGAGATTACAGTAGACTTGGTCATTTCAGCAATTAACGCATTGATTTTATTTTAATTGTTTATTCAGTACAATTTGCCCCGGCCTTTTATATAATTCATGAAAAGAAAATTTGTACAGACTTTTTGGGCGCGAATCAGTTTAATACTATGCATGTTCGTAAATATTGAAAGAATGAATTGAAAACGTATTTGAATACTATGTGGAGTTTCCTACCTTAATCTAAAAGCGTAAAAATGATCTTAGATTAATCGAAGTAGACGGATTTTTAGGACCTAGCAAAATTGAATTTTTCTTTGGAACGAAATTCCCAGAAGAACTGAGAATTAAATTTTCCTCTTAAATCATTGCATAATGGACAAGTTAAACAGAAGTGAAACTCAGTTTCGACTTTATTTTAATAAAAGAGATGACAAATTCAATTTGCTCTTAAAATTTTTCAGTTCTTCCACTTTCGAAAGTTGTGGTTCAATAGCCTAAACCTACTGAGGGCTGTTCGTAAAATATTATGAGGTTATTCCCAAAATACTGGGATTTATGTCCGAGAACATCGTGCAGCGGAAGTATTGTCCTCGACGCAAACGCGTCTCGGACAATACCGAAGCGTGCGATGTACGAGGACATAAAACCCGGCATTTTGGGAATAACCTTATAAGTCCAACTTTTTAGTCCAACTTAACAAGAAAAAAAGTCGAAATTGAGGCGTCTTTTGGATGCTTGTCGCGCATTGTACTGAGCGATCGCGAGCAGACTGGGAACGCGTTGAGCGCGTCCGCTGAGCGCACAGAACGAAATTTCAACCCGCTCTGCGCAGTGCAGTGCACGTGGTAGATATTGTACGTCACCAGCATAATTTCACTTAGGTTCACAGGTTTTGGACTGACCATGATTTAATTTGTGACGAACTGAATGCTAAGAAGTATATATTCTTGTAAAAATGTAAAATATTCTCTTCTTTTTCCCCATGTTGACTGAAAGGTCAGTTGAGGTGAAAGGTCAAATAGCGTCCAATAATACTTAAAGGTATTGTACTCCGCGTCAAAATGATTGGACTCCCCGTCTCCTGATACCGAAACTTGCTGTACGACGAAACTCCATAGGTTACAGACGAAGGTGTATAATAATAATTTTTACAAAAAGTAAATAATTACCTAATAACAAAGAATAATTTAATAAGCTGTATGAGTCTAACCGGGGATAAGTTCCTGGATCCACTGCCTATTTTTGCTACCCAATGTGAAATCATCTTTGTTTAACTGGGAAAAGAAATGTAGATCTGTTTCTTGCAGTTTGCAATTCCCATGCAATACCAAAGCCAAAGAAGAACAATAGATCTTTAACTTTCTTTGCCCAGTAATTAATGCCCTTCTTGGCCACTTTAATTTGTATGTATCTATACTGGTATCACAATGTATTATCTTTATCAGCTAATATTTACTGATACGTGGAAATCTAAGTGTTCGTAGAAAATGACGCCCCCGTTGACCTAAGACGGCAACGTACATCAAAATCATACGTATATGGATATGGAATATAGAGCACATTGCTGCTTGACAACCGTATACACTTTGCTCATCTTTGACAGGGTGTTGTCGAGTCGACAGTGATTAAACAGCGTTGAATTGTTGATACAACTCGATGTGTCTCTTTAGGCGGCAATGTAGACGCTGTAAATATGTGGCATCATGTTCCACTTTGACGACAATACTCAAAATGACCTTTACATGAAAAAAGAGAACCATAGGATGAATTATTGAAAACAGCATCACATTTTTATACTTATATACAAGCACCAAGCCTACAGAGTTTCGTACTTAATGCGAGATTTAGGGACATGGTGATGCCGTTACAGTGTTGGCTCTTGTGTGGAGTGACCCCATACAGAGAGTGGGCAAAAAACCTTGAAGGTATACTGTCATCTCTTCAAATTTAGCCACAATTCCCATGGAAAGAGATAATCTAACCAATCACAGATTTTAAGCGTGTGGCGGCTTTTTTAAAACAGCTCCCTCACATGGGCATTTTGAATACCAAGGAACGCCCCTTTGATCATATATGGGCATATTTAGATTACAGGTGACTGCATACCTTTAAATACAGGTTTTTACATGTAGACTTGACACGGAGCGAGTTTAGACTAAGCTGACAAAACAAGATAGGGTACTACACCTATCATTATACAGAAAAATAGAAGTGTAAACGATCTTACACTTAAAGACCAATTTTCTGACGCAGTGTTTGACTTGATCGTAATTACAGAAACTTGGTCGCACACTTCGGTTAACTGTAGTGAACTTCTGAACAGTCAATACTCTATTTTCCGCCGCGACCGTGACACATCAACTACCTGCAAGTCTCGTGGTGGTGGAGTACTCATTGCAGTCAGATCGGACATAGAAGCTCACTTATGTCCTGATGTTGATTCTAACAGTAATATTGAAATTATTTGGATCCAACTCAAGCTTTCAAACACCAATCTTTACTTCGGTGCTGTTTATATGCCGCCAAATTCCAACCTTCAGTCATACAACTTCCTTGATGACAGTATCGACCATATAAGTAACCTTTGTACGCCCAATGACTCAATCCTACTGCTAGGAGACTTCAATTTACCGGACATCTCTTGGGTTTCTGATGTGGAGCTGGACCACTTTGTTCCAAGTGCATGGTCCTCTGCATCGTCCGAGAGATTTATTGAGACTCTTAATGAACACAATCTCCACCAAGTAAACGGCCATCCCACCTGTAATGGACACACACTCGACCTGGTATGTTCAAGCTTCAACGAAATCTCCGTCGCACTCTGTGAATCTCTCATCCCATCGGACCACATTCCACTTGAATGTGACATTAATCTGGCAGTTCCGAAGCGGATTTCTTACAGTGATCATTGGGTTTACAACTACAAAAACGCGGACTTCGGTCACCTAAATACCACCATTTCCACACTTCCATGGTCTGCTTTTCTGAACAGCTCAAACATTGACGAAGATGTAGAACTTTTCTACGATATTTTACAATCAGCTATAGATGACACTGTTCCTAAAGTCCGCATAAAAAGAAGGAAGTTCCCTCAGTGGTTTGATGCTGACCTGATCTCCCTTGTTAGGGAGAAGGAAATCGCCAGACGCCAGTATAAACGTTCTAAGTCCTTTACCGACTACTCTGTTTTCTCACGTTTGCGTGCCCAACTTAATCTAGCCAAGGACGTACGTTATCGGGAATATCTAGCAGATGTCCAGTCCTCCATCCACGATAAC
>LD343687.1:111050-124584 GCA_001465055.1 Ptychodera flava | reverse complement strand
TTCAAAAATTTTACTGCAATCGAACATGCTGTAGGATAAAATGACTGAAAATGACAATTGATGTCAAATTATTGAACACGTCCAATGATTTTTTATGAATAACCTTATTGTCGTAAAACGAAGAAGAATATCCTAAGAAAGTATTCTGATTCCCTTTATTTAAACAGTAATGCTCTGAAACTCTTCTCTTTATTCATTGCATTTCTGAATAACCAGAAAATGTCAATGGAAGCTATTGTAGTCTTATTGTATTCAGAAGACCGTTTGTGTCAATTATGCAAATTAGGCCTTTTGTATTAAAATAATTAGCGTGCACATTAGGTCAACCTCATTTGTTTTAAGTAATTCTTGCAAAACCTTAACAATTTCATTGAGAAAAAAATTGTTTAAATATGATCTTAAACATTCATTTTGTCTGAAATAGTGGAAAAACTGCGAATATATGCAAATTACTTAATTTGCATAATCTTTATTGTTCAAGACATTTAGAAAATAACTTGTTGAACCTTACTAAATTGTGTTGCAATGAAAAAAGTCACTTGAATTCAGTTTACATGTCCAAAATGTGAGTATAGCAGTCATTTTAAAGGCGATATATAGCTAATTTGAATATATGCAAATTTAACCAATTTGCACCCCTTATATTTTCCTATACTTTTAATATGTCATTAGTGAGACCTTTCCAAAGGTCATGGTGAAGAAATAATTTCTGTTGCAATTAGTCCTAGGTTAAACCCTAAATTGACTGGACTATCAATTTCATTAAACGAGATGATTTTGAACACCAACACCCAACTACATAAGGGCAACGTTTCAGACATCTACGCAGTGGTCAACAATAAGAAGAAGCTGGAAGACAGGGCCCTGAAGGAAGCATTGCCTAATAGCAACTTCAAAAATTAACTGTAGGTTTACCAGAACGTGACCGAGAGTTCGTAGCCTCTGATTTAATGGAAGAAGAGAAGAAAAGAAAACAACGGAACCTAGAGGGATTGGTCGTTGCCGAGCTGGACCTTATGGACTATGGCGATAAAGTTACTGCGAAAGAAACGCCGGTAATATACGCAGAGTTAAGTGAAAAAGTAAGGTCGACATTTGGTGCCGTTTTGTTAGCAATTATAGACTTCAAAATTATGAATGGATTTTTGAGTAAACGCGTAGAAAGAAGATACATTAAAATTATGATGAAATCTGCAATTTTGCATTTATGGGGCAATTTTGGCCAGTTTTGGTAAAACTTGTTTCTGGAAAAACTACATATCTTTGTTTGGCATGTTCTCAGGGATACCCTTCAATGGGTATGTTCTAATTATGATAAAATCATCAATTGTGTATTTTTGCTGCTATTTTTGACATTTTTCTCAGGTCGTCCTTTATGGGCTATCAAAGATTTCCGCCTTTTTCATCAACACATAGCCATTCTCTACATAATTCAGCAAAGCTGTATCGGCCATTAGGTCGCTTGAGTAGACCTTGTCAAGTATGCTACCACAGAAGTACCAAGCGGACTGTGCCATTATTTTTTGGAGTGGCTGACCGCTGTGAGGGGCTGAATATGCGTGCTAAATGGAAGGGGGACTCGCAGTTGTGCACTTGTAGCAGTAGTTATATCTCTGTAGGACAGTTTGTTTCTTTCCAATTGCTGCAAGAATACCACCATCGCTGAAAGCCTAGAGACCAGTGACCACCTATTGGAAAATTTGCCACGTTTATTTCTGAAGACGTAAAAAAAAATATTCACTTCATGCAAATTTTATTGTCCTGTGATGTCGTTTGCCATTTGGCACCCCTCTTCAAACATTCTACAACAACCTTTTTAGTCGAGCAGAACCCCTTTTTGCTTGGAATAATACCTATTCGTTTGGCACCTTTCTTCACACATTCTTTTACAGCAGCACTTGTTAGTGTACTTGAACTTAGTTGAGTCATGGAGTTAGTACAACATTAAGTAGTAAAACTTAGGCAAACACATTTATTGAAACAGATTTTTTGAACTCAGTGAAGAGCGTTGAGAAGACAAAACATATGACTTTAATATTGAACTAGTACATAGTTTAACTTTGGCAAACGTGCTGTCTGTCGGCTATATTCAGCCCTTTACACCCGTCGGAAACCTCTAAAAATTAATGGTACAGTCCGCTAGTTACTTCCGTGGCAGCATACTTGACAAGGTCCGCTTGAGTTATATATAGAGAGACCCTTTTGGTTGTCAGAATGCATTTCAAGTGATGTATGTCTTAAACTTTAGTTATTATTAAGGGAAGGTATTCAGCAAGCATAAATACAAAATTCGGGAGGCGCAAGCTCATAGCACTTTGCAAATTTAAGTAAACGCACCTTTCATGATGTCATTTATCAAGTATGGAAAGGTCATGCTTTTGAGTGGACTGTAACAGTCTGCGATCTGCCCTCCGTCTTCCATCGGGGCTGCCCAGGTACTAAGGCAATTATGTCATGGTTTTACATAGAATGTGGTCGACCATTTACATAGCCCTGTGTAGAGTAGGATGGACGTTACCAGATAGAGCGGCACCGTTAGTAAACTCATGTGATTCTTTATAAAAAGCTCATCCCTTTGCAGGATACCGATTAAAGTAACGATAAAGGTTTCAGTTAACTATTATAACCGTCTTAATCAAGAATGTACTACACCCGTGGCCACTTTAGTGTTGATTAAGCCTGTCTGGTGCAAGCAGAAATTCTGTTTGTATAAACGAAACAAAGTGGTGGTCGGTGTAATAAATGTAAGGTTCACTATCGGCACCCCACTGTTAGGATTGAGACAACGTTCTACTAAAATGTCTCGCCTGCCCAATTCAAATCGATCACAACACTGCACTGTAGACACGCTGTAAGTCTGCACTCCGACAATGAACATCAATAACAACGGTCGCGAATATCATACCGGAAAATCCTTCAGTAAGGACGTGGGCAGCTTGATTGTTCAAAATATAAGACATTGTGGTGGCAATTTGGCATCTAGCGAGGTACACGACGAGATTCAAAAAACAAGCGAGCGACCGTTTTAAGATAAGCGTAGAGGGAGCCAGAAAAGTTTGGAAGAGATATACATGTATCACGACAGGTTCCCTTCAACCGGGATGAGAAAATACGGCTAGTTTTCAATCGGATTCGAACCCACAACATACGGCATCAGTCGCCTAGCTGAGAGGCCACAGACAGAACCGCTCGGCTAAATCTCCACTCCCGAGCTAAGTTGTTACATTTTTCTGACTGCCGGCTAAGTTGTTACATTTTTCTGACTGAGACCGCTCAACACGTTGTAGAGTTCGTGAAGCACTCACGCACGCATGCTCACTATCATACATCGCACATACACACTTTATCGAAGCGAAGAAACGACTTTCGTCGCTTTAACTGGGCGAACGATAACCTCAGGGACAATTCTGTCCACCAGTGTCGTTCATGGTTACATACATGTGAATACATGTACATGTAAAACGCTACCCCGACTGTCCTTTACTCTTACCTTTCAGTACCAAGTGAAATTGGAGTAAGTTTATTCACGGTTTGTAAGAAAGAAGCATGGCTTAGTGCAAGTGAATGTTTATTTCGAAAGTTTTGCAGTCAAGACGGGCGATGTCTGTAATTTAATTGCTAACATTTTCAAAGTGGCATTTTCTCAATTCCCGCGTCTGAACAAAGTCTGAACACGACACTTGCGATACACGCTATAGTATCGTAGGTATTCATTCACTGCAATATTGAAATCGGCACAAAATGTGTGATGTTCTGTAACACTGACTGCATTTGAAACATATGAGTTTTACCTGAAACTAAATACTGATAGGGCAAATGCTGTGGTCAACATTATTTGTATACAGTGTATTTTATAATCACTCCCTAATTTCAGGCTAATCGGCTTGTCCATGGGGTACCGATAGTAGGATCATTATCACCACTGATACAGGGTAAAGTAACCGTTTTATCACCCTTCTGCAGACAAAATTTCTGCTTGCACCAGACAGGCTTGATCAACACTAAAGTGGCCACGGGTGTAACATACCAATAACACAACTTAAAAGATATGTAAACATTAACAAAATATGATGTAGTATCGTATATAGTTGAAAAACCAGTATCGCACTCGACCTAGTGCAGTAACGACTCTCAAATGTGATACACTCAATTTTCCATCATTGCATAGGAACATTTTCACAAGGAATACACGGACTATGTTGAGAAATATTTTCATTGACTCAGCACATTTTCGTACTCTCGAGGCATGAGCAGTTAGATGTTGTCAAAGTGTAGTGGGTGCACGTATATGGGTGTGATTGTGATGCTTGAATGTTGGCTTTCTTTAAAAATAACATCATCAATATTGATAGTAAAAGCCAGAATGACATGTGCTACTGTTTGCTACTGATGGCTAAACGAGATAAAATTGTTTATTCAGGCTTCGGTAGCGGTTTACGACAGAGCTTCCTTCAAATAAGTGCATATGACGACCTTTAGATGATTTAGTTTCGAGTTAATAGGAGTGGCCGAAGAGACTATTTTATCGGAATTCATTAGGAGTTATGAAAGTGCTTTGCTCTAATTATATGTTAGTTGGCGACAGTAGATTGTTCAGATTTCAGGGATTACGACAGAACTTCGTTTGAATTACGTGCAAGTTTACTACGGTAGCTTACGTTTTGTGAGAGGATAGTACAGTGCTTCGTACAGTGTCCGCCATTACTATTTTCTAATACCTAGTAATCGATACATAACACATCGTGCAGCATGAATATAATAGAAAGAAATAGTCACTGAACTCATACACATCGGGCCATACCAAAAACGCACAACTCTGAACATAATTGGACATTATATATCTGTCTGTTGATAGGATGATCCTACAAATTGATGAGACAAAATGTTGCAACTCAACAATTGTATACTCGCCGAGGTTACCCACCAAAAACAATACATGAAATAGAAGATATAAACCATCTTTCATTTCACAGCATTCATCGAGAATCATAACCTTTCAGTATTTGAGTCGAAACTTTTAAATTCCCTTTTCGTAAATGTATGAGTTTTAAAAATTGTCTTCCTACATATTCGGAAGTCAACCAGAGCTATATCTTCAGTTTTTACAACGTCTTGTCTCCCAAACTTGATTCTTTCTGAGTTATTGCAGTTCATATTTAGAGGAGCTTTTACACAACAGGTATTCCTTTGGAACACCTGTCCAACAGTGGTGGGTCTCTGACAGGTAATGATCTAAAATGCGACCTACATATATAATGACCGTACTTTGGATCTACATGTATGTACGACCTTCAAAAATGCAATCAGGGCTGTAAGTGAGACTAGACAATGCTATTTCGATCAGTGCCAGATTGTGGTACTTGTCGTGATTTGCACAGCCGTCCCATACGCAGTAAAATAATTTTATTACATGTGGGACGGCTGTGTTGTTGACTTAAAGCCCCAACTCCCGTATAAAAGCGCGAGAACCTACGAGAGTGGTCATAATGGTGGGATATTCAAACGTACTCGGTACGCTCTGGACGTCGTCAATAAAAACCGTTAATTTAGAAATCTACCGATTAATTTTTTTCTTGGAAATTGAGGGATATGTGTATAAGTATTTGGAGCACAATATACTTGGTTTCTGACGAAATTAAATTTGAAATGACGTCTGGAACCAGGAAAAGGATAAAATATTTGCCGGCAATATCGCCGGTATAACGTTCGATGTTCAGTTTGAATCTGCATGATTGACATGATATGCAAATTGCAAATGAGTCATGAGCGATACGTTGTTTACTTTTTACGTACGTAGCGTTGATTGTTCAACGCGGGGAAAAAACACCAAATACTCGGAGCGTACCGAAAGATACAAACGCACACACACTGTATAATAAATACATGCAAACACATTTGATTAGGTAGTTCTCTTTTTGGAAAATTTGTTGGTCCTGAAAAGGACCGTTTTCATTTATGTTGGCCTACCTGAGCCGTACATTTTACAGACAGGAAGGCCTATACAGTCATTTATGCCCGACATAAAGAACGTCTGGTATGTTCGGGTTGAGACCACGGACAAGTACCAGCACAAATTCTGGCATGATCTCTCACTTTGTCTACACTGTCTGTATATCTTCTGTCTTCTTTTCAAATTTCAAGTTTTACCCTCGAGTCAACGTACTGTTGAAAGCGCAATCATCGCAATGCGATATGCGTAACCTATCCAGTCGCTTACGCTTAGCTGTTTCCAAAAGTGATATACGTTTTCTTTCCCGATCATAAGCCGTGCATCCCTATGTAACACAAAACAAGTAGCCTCCAGAATCCAATGTGCTGACAAAACCGGGATTTTTTTTACGCCTGCTATCGCCTTCGGCATATTCGGTCGTCACTGCTGGGTCACTTATGCTGATCAGACGTCGAGTTGACAAACGTCGCCGGCGGCAGCTGAGGTCACCGTACCAATCAGTCCCATAAGTTGCACTCAAATGTCCGCGCTCGATCCCCATCACAGCTAGCTCCAATTCATTCCTGGCAAAGAAAATTTCCGAGGCTACCTCTAGTGCTCATCAGTGACCGCTATCTTCATAAAGCCAGTTGACATAGTGTGATTATCAGTCTGACTCTGACCACTACGCGTTTGTAATGAACTAGTATCGCGACTGCGTGGAGAGTGTAGAAGTGCAGTGCACTCGATTTTGGCGGGATCGTTCAAAGTAGCGAAATACTAGAACTCACCATTTTATAAGGAGGGATGAACATTGAAATAAATACTCCGAGAGATCATGCGATCACTTTATTCTGATTTTATTTTAGGTGATTAAATATTAACAGGTTTGATTTCTAAAATAAGTATTTTTCAGAAGCTTTTTGAAATAATCATAAGACAACAAATCGACACCACATTTCATTTCGGTCACCATAAAACTTGTAATCGAAGCCGGGGGAATAGTCGTCGGTACCCTCCCATCCGCGACAGCGCCGAGTTCATGAGACAACGAAATTTTGAAAAGGAAACTACAACTACCATCCAAGAACGGTGGAAAACTACGTTTTATAATGGAGAGACAGCCCTGCCTCGCTAAACTAAGGTAGAATGAGGAAAGGGTTGTTTGTAAGACAAAAGCTCTACAAAATTTGGTAGATGACTCGGCCGTTGAGCATTGTGGTAAATGTCCAACGTCGTCCATTGAAATAACCACACTCGATAAATTTGGACATCTATAGTAGCGAATTTGCTGTTCTTTCAGAACTGTTTTGATTTTTCCCGTTCTTTCCTGAAATGCGGCATTTCTAGGACGGCGTTTGGACAAAACGGTGCTTCATTATCAAGGCAAATACGACTGCAATCAAGACTCCCTGCAAGAGTGATGTACACTATGACTGACTGAGCCGAGGAAAACCCCGATAATAGATCCCGTGGCAGAAAAACTACTTGTTGGATTTCTGCATCGTTTACCCGTATACAAAGATGCGGATAGCTATTGCCACTGCCATGATATACATTATGTTGAAGCATTCAAAAACGCGCAGAATACAATGACAAACGCTTCGTTTTCGGACGAGAAACGTATACCATGACGCATGAGATATAAGGAGTGTCGATCGATCGCCTGGCAACGTCATCACGGTTTGTACAAATCCGAGGCGACGCCGCGCTGAACCTCTGCTCCAGTAAGACTTCAAAAAAGTCTATGTTCAAGACAAACCTATGGGGGAAATGAGTGGATGTATCGTATGGAAAGTAAACCGTAAAATTGGGTGAAAATAGTATACGTAAAGTCACCGTGCAGTCAATGTTTACATTATGTGGCGTGCACGTTCTATTTTTGGAGGTGTTCAACCAGCTGTTTTAATTTGCTACTTTTTGTTCACAAAGATACCATATTAGTTATGTTTTGCTCCGCCCATTTTTATCGATTTTTCTCGGTAGGGCCCTACCGAGAGTTGCCGGTTTAATCAGCTAATCCGCTGATACGCACAGCCGAGTAACAATTTGGCAATGTTTGCGGAGCAATTAGAGTGGTACGTACACTGGTTGAAGAGCAGATAAGAAATTGTATGTATTAAAAAGACAGTCAGATACTTTGGAGTCGAAATCTTTATTTGAAATATCACAGTCAAAATTGATAAAATAAGATAAACCGTTGCAAAAAAGACCATCCCTCCCCACCCCAGGGGACTGAGTGCTTTGCCCTGAGGTTTGTCCAAGGTCAGTGCAAAGACAGTATATACACCATGATAATATGCATGTTTATGTCGATTTGTTTTGCAATGTCTCGTTTTTCGTTTAACGAAAATTTATCAAGAACATTTTGTACGTCCAGTCTCAATCATTTAACTCTGCAGATGTTTAAAGAACTATTAGAACTATTAATGAACGCTTTTAAATGTCGCTTATAATATCCTTCATTCTTTATCAACTAGTAAGTTATGTTTTCTTGTCTGCAGGTGTATACAGAGCCAAGCCGAGCTTCGGAAAATTGTGCACTTGGCAGAGAGCCATCTAGTGTTGAGCACAGGCAAGTAATGTACATCCGTCAGTCCCGAGGAAGGCAGTACGCTACTCGCCGGATCGTCGCGACAAGAAAACCTACAACTTAGTAGGTGTGACAAATCGTAAACTAACGATCGTGAAAAGATCAACATTTATATTGATAGAAAACATTACCACATTAGTATAGTCACCCGAGTATCAGTGGAAGAATTTCTTTTGAAAGAGATGTGGCAATGATATATATCATACTAAATTAACAAATCAAGTAACCAAAGAGCTCAATATATTTGTAAGACTTTCTATGCCATAATGCATATGAAACATTTCGAAATATCTTACTCATGACGAACAATCAAAACCAGTTTATAACAAGCATATGTGATAAAAATATCTCAAAACAATTCAAGTTGGTCGTACACAATTAAATGACGATCTATCAACATTACTTTCACATCAACAATTAGATAATCTGTTGAAAACACACAGAACATGGCCGACAGAAGTAGATGTAATTCTTTGAGCCCATTTAAGGTAAAGGGCGACGAATTCGGACGCGCACACGCTTTAGAACGTTTCTGCGCAGATTTAACTCCACCCTGCCGCAAATGGGTTATTTTGTAGCGCATATATTTAACATCACCTGTCATTGTTGAAATTGCGCTTTTACCTAATTTTTTGACCCAGTGTCTTAGAAATACATGTGACCTATAACCTTGTCATATTTTGACCCCCTAGGAAGCTGGTTTTTATTCAATATGATCGAAAACTTAACATTTCTCTCCCATTTATATGGCGCAAATTACCCATTCACCTGGAGATATTGTAAAAAGTAGTGTGGTGACACCCTTTTATTAAAAGTGTAAACTAAATGGTATTATTTCAGGAGTTTATTCGCCAAGTTTGGTCAAAATGACACCATTCAAAGCGACAGGAAGAAAGTTCGAAAATTATGTAGTGATATAATTTCGATATCGTCATTTTGTAATCGATACTTATGTTAAAGTTTTTCCACAAACATCATGAAAACTATACATTCGATAGATATGGATCTTAAGTCTTGGTATTTATTAAAATTAACTCGTTTGCTAAGCGTTTTATAATTGCTTTCTTTAGTTTAAGTGAATTATATCATTTTTATTTATTTCTAACGACGCCATTTTAACGTCCGTTTCAATGGAAACGAGCGTGATGACCCCCATTTTTATTTCATTTTTGCACTTGCACAACTTCCAAGAATATTTGTGCAAAGTTTCAAGAAAATGACACCACAACTTAATTTTGACGTATTCGTAGTACTTCACCTTAATTGATATGGAAGTATATTATACTTGGGATTTAATCATCTTTCACAAAGTGTATTATGTCTGCTCGATCACATAGCAAAACCGGTAAAAACAGTATCTATAACAACACTGCCAATGTTAGCCTACCCTAGACTTAAAAATTGAAGTCTAGGTATCAGCACACACTGAAGTTAAGGAGGTACGCTACCATTCCAAAAAATGTTGGGACATTCTTGAAGTTGACTTTTCTGAAATAATCTTTATGTGTACATTGCAAAGATATGAAAAAAATATGGGGTACCCATGCAAAATTTTTGAAAAAACACATGCCAAAATTGACAGAAAACCACTTAATCTCCCATTTTGCGAAATTTACACTTACCAGCAGAATCTTTATTTTATCGCAAACGATTAACAGATCCCAGTGTGCATACCACATTTTTGCATCGCCAGGACAGCTGAATTAGGACAATCCACTAAAATTTGTGATGTCTTGTCTTAAAAATTAAATATTAGACCCTAAATTTATCATTTAACTGTAAAATTAGTCTTTTTTAAAGATATAAACTTCATATAAATGCACAAAATAATATTCAAAATGTTAAAAAGTACAGCAATATCTATCAAACAGATAGTGTTCTTTGATTTAGAAGCAAAAAAAGTTGGGGTCGCCACGCAAATTTTCTTACTAAACTGCAAAAAGTGACGAAAAAAGAAGAATTTTGTTAAACCTGAGATTTGACCCTCTAGCTTACTGATATTATGTCAGAGCTACAATTGTTAATCATTCTCTACTGATCTTTCAAATTAAAAATAACTGTCGATTTTTAAGTGCAAAAACATAATTTCGGTTCTTTTGATTCATAAAAACTTCTGAAAAAAATATTATAAGGTCACTAGCATGATTTTTTGCCATTTTGTCCTGTTATTCACGCTCACCAGGTTAGGTAGTCTGAAAGGAACATGTACATCTTCTGGACAAAAGAGGGCGCTCTCCTATATAGAATGGTAGCGTACTACCTTAAAGTGCGACGAATTCGGACGCGCACGCGATTTAGAACGTTTCTGCGCAGATTTAACTCCAGCCTGCCGCAAATGGGTTATTTTGCAGCGCATGTATTTAACATCACCTGTCATTGTTGAAACTGCGCTTTTACCTAATTTTTGACCCGGTCTCTTAGAAATACATGTGACCTGTAATCTTGTCATATTTTGACCCCCCAGGAAGCTGGCTTTTATTCAATATGATCGAAAAATTAACATTTCTCTCCCATTTACATGGCGCAAATTACCCATTCACCTGGAGATGTTGTAAAAAGTAGCGTGGTGACACCCTTTTTTTAAAACTAAATGGTATTATGTCAGGATTTTATTCGCCAAATTTGGTCAAAATGACACCATTCAAAGCGACAGGAAGAAAGTTTGAAAATTATGAAGGGATATAATTTAGATATCGTCATTTTGTAATCGATACTTATGTTAAAATTTCTTTACAAACATCATGAAACCTATACATTCGATAGATATGGATCTAAAGTCTTGGTATTTATTAAAATTAACTCATTTGCTAAGCGTTTTATAATTGCTTTCTTTGGTTTAAGTGAATTATATCATTTTTATTTATTTCTAACGACGCCATTTTAACGTCCGTTTCCATGGAAACGAGCTTGGTGACCCCCGTTTTTAATTTCATTTTTGCACTTGCACAACTTCCAAGAATATTTGTGCAAAGTTTCAAGAAAATGACACCACAATCTAATTTGACGTATTCGTAGTACTTCACCTTAAGTCACGTTGAATCGAACAACAATATCTAATTGACTGAAAAACGGTTAGCAAGAAGTTAGGTCTACGTCTAGATATATTTTCCATGCATGATTGAAAAATTTAATCACAGGAAAAGTGCAACTGAAAAGGTTTAAATACATACTTAAATGTCTAGCACTACATTAACAATCGAAAGTTACATAAGTTTCTCATTCTCAGACCGCTATCAGCGTAAATATTCGACAAACACAGTGATGTACAAATATAACGTTTACCCATTCCACAGGAAGTGCCTCCTTCTCAAGTGGCGACCCCACTGAGCCCACAACGATCCGCTGTTCCTACCAAAGATTTAGCTTGATTAGAATCAAAATCTGAAGCAGATAAATCGAGAAATAGTGTAACGTTTTAAATGAATTATGCGATGCAGTTTAAATTTCTAATAGTGTCTCTTGGCCACAAACATATCTACATACGACTTTCCGAATTAGTTACCACCTGCAAGTACCAGCAGACTTCGAAAGGGAAACACCCACCTTTATGAGTAAATAAACCTCAAAGCTTGTGCAGTGATAAATATATAATAAAGTTGGGGTAATTTAATAATTGACAGGGAATATTTTATGTAACAGTTATGCGTGCGACTGATAAATCTAATGTTAACATTTCGTCATATCTTACCCCCCCCCCCCACGAACCATCAAATCTAGTTTCGCATCAACATATGTGATAATCTGCTGAAAACACATGCAACAGGGAACATGGTTGAAAGTAGTAGAATGCAATTCATTGCGCTTACATACTTGATAGGGAAGTATGCTATCACATGGAATGGAATGGACTTGAATTATCTTACACAAAGTATATGTCACCTTTGTATGATGACAAAGTGTGAATCAAGCAAAAATAACTAGTATCTTTGGACAAAAATTTAAATGTTGGTTTACCAAAGTTTCTCTTCAAGGACTAAACCTATTCTTCTTTTATTCATGACTCATATTTAGGTTTGACGAATATGTCGCTGGGATTTGGTCGTTTTGTATTTAAATAGCTTTACTGACTACTAACGTATCACTCAACTCAACTTGTGATCCTAGGTTTTCAGTTCAGGGACCAAATTCTATTTGCTTGCAGTCCAACACATTCACTTGTATCTCGAAACCATGAAACTCGTGTACAGTTGAAACATTGTTATACCATATGTTACAAGCAAAAGACAGTTTATAAGCTCGATAGTGGCAGGTATAAATCACTTTGAAGGAATTGACGCATCGGAAATTGAAACCCTGGCTGAAAGCGACTCCCTGACAAAAGGTATTATCGTTACGAAGCAGTGAGATGAATAATTCTCCTCATTCTTGCTTTATTGTTAAAGTAGCAATATTAGCAATATGGATCAAAATTGTCGATTTTTTCGTAAAACGTAAGTAAATAGACATACTACGTTAAAGTACTCTTCTCAGCCAAACCTCTTACCAAACATACAAACACATTCATTTTGATGCGTCATGGTCTCCTAGAAAACTGCTTTGTAAACAATCTTTTAAAACAGACACATTGGCGTTTTCTGCCGTGCACGTGACAAGTACCACCAAGGTTGATGACGTCTCCATAGAGTGCAAGTTGGAATGGGAGTGTCGATACAATAACAGAACTTTACATAAATAATGAATAATTCATTGCCTAACTTTGGTAGCGTCACAATGTTTCAGAATTATACGTATATCGATATGATAAAGTACAGCTCTACAAATGATCATTTGATTGATTTTTCTCACATTCCTGGCCGCTGGGAGTGCAGGATCGACAGTTTGGGAAAAATCGATGCCACACTCTCAGAAACCGTCCTACACTCTACAGTAAATATTACACGAGCTCTGATTGGATGATAAACAGTCTGTTTTGTTCCACGCGCAAAATGTTATCAGATGGTACGACGAGTAACACACAGACCAGAACTACAAAGTAAGCAGGTCAAAGTACAGTGGCGAACGACAGACTTGTC
>LD343687.1:86555-106750 GCA_001465055.1 Ptychodera flava | reverse complement strand
CTTTAAAAAGTTTGAGGAAAATAAAAAAAAAGACGAAAATGGAGAAGTTGGGTGAGGTAGGGATGTGGGTAGGGTGTTTGGTGGGGGGGGGGGGGGGGATTACGACATCTGAAATTGTCGTGGATCCAAATTTCTCATCAGTTCTTGTGTGTTTTATATGCAAAAGTTGCAATAATTGGTTTTGCAATGAAGAATTTATTTCAACTTTATTTTCTGGATCAAATTTTAGTACACACTGATATTAAATATGACAAAATTATGTTCACAGCCTTTGAAATTCTCACACAACATATCCTGGGTTGGTGTAGGTCATTTAAGGTCACAAACTGAGAAAATTACCTAAAATATAAAAATTTGGGGGTTTCCCAACAATTTGAGCAGAAAATGTATGTAATAACATCCTTCGGGACTTTTGTAACAAATTACAAAGCTATCAGACAATTAATTTTGAGATTAAGTTTTCTTGACCAAAAATGACAAATTCTCTTTATGAGTAAACTAACCTCAAAGCTTGTGCAGTGATAAGTATAATAATAAAATCGGGGTAATTTAATTCTTGACAGGGAATATTTTATGTGACACTTATGTGTGCGACTGATAAATCTAATGTTAACATTTCATCATATCATAACCCCTCAAGAACCATCAAATCTAGTTTCGCATCAACATATATGATAATCTATTGAAAACACATGCAACATGGTTGAAAGTAGTAGAATGCAATTAATTGCTCTTACATACTCGATAGGCAAGTATACTATCACATGGAATGGAATGGACTTGAATTATCTTAACACAAAGTATGTCACCTTTGTTTGATGACATAGTGCGAATCCAGCAAACATAACTACTATCTTTGGACTAAAATTCAATTTATTCATAACTCATATTTAGGTATGACGAATATGTCTTTGGGTTTTGGTTGTTTTGTATTTAAAAAGCTTTATTCACTACTAACGTATCACTCACGCAACTTGTGATCCTAGGTTTTCAGTTCAGGGACCAAATTCAATTTGCTTGCAGTCCAACACATTCACTTGCATCTCGAAACCATGAAACTCTGGTACAGTTGCAAAACTATTATACCATATGTTGCAAGCAAAAGACAGTTTATAAGCTCTATAGTGGCACGTATAAATCACTTTGAAGGAATTTACGCATCGAAAATTGCAACCCTGGCCGAAAGCGACTCCCTGACAAAAAGTATTATCGTTACAAAGAACTGAGATGAATAATTCTCCACAATCTCGCTTTATTGTTAAAGTTGCAATATGAATCAAAATTGTCGATTTTTTTCGTAAAACGTAAGCAAATAGACCATACTACGTTAAAGTACTCTTCTTAGCCAAACCTCTTACCAATCCCGGCATACAAACACATTCATTTTGATACGTCATGGCCGCCTAGAAAACTGCTTTGTAAACAATCTTTTAAAACAAATACATACGCGTTTTCTGCTGTGCACGTGACAAGTACCACCAAGGTTGATGACTTCTCCATAGAATGCAAGTTGGAAAGGGAGTGTCGACACAATAACAGAACTTTACATAAATAATGAATAATTCATTGTCTAACTTTGGTAGCGTCACAATGTTTCAGAATTAACGTATATCGATATGATAAAGTAGAGCTCTACAAATGATCATTTGATTGATTTTTCTCACATTCTTGGCCGCTAGGAGTGCGGGATCGACAGTTTGGGAAAAATCGATCCCACACTCTCAGAAACCGTCCCACACTCTGCAGTAAATATTACACGAGCTCTGATTGGATGATAAACAGTCTGTTTTATTCCACGCGCAAAATGTTATCAGATGGCACGACGAGTAACACACAGACCAGAACTACAAAGTACCGGTAAGCAGGTCAAAGTACAGTGGCGAACGACAGACTTGTCACGATTTTGGATAATGTTGTACATGTCCGATGTGAATTTAACGCATTTTGTGGTCATGTGAGGAAAAGAATCTCACACACCAAGGACCCGGGATCAGATTTCTCACACTTGTTGGGGATATTTTGTCTCACACGAGCCTGCGGTGGGAATATTTTGTCTCACACGAGTCTGCGGCTCTTGTGAGACAAAATATCCCCAACTCGTGTGAGACATCTGATCCCAGGTCCTTTGGGGTGTGAGATTCTGTTATTCTCACCCATATATATCAGCGGCGCGCCGTATGCACCTACTGTGTACGTTCGGTCGAGCGTCCAGACCACGTACAGCGTTGTTGTTTTCATCACGTGCCTGACAGTGTTTTCGCAATCTTCTCCCCGTTGCATGTTATTACATTTTTTCATATTAAAAGGCGAGGTATCTGCACACTATATTTATTTGAAAGCTTTGCCCACTTCAGTATCATCCGCAACTACAGAAGATCGGTAACTGTCTTGCCTCTTAGTCTGGTCTTGCATGGCCATGTCAGCATGTCGACGAGTCGTAAATGAGAGCATGACCATCGATGATCGAGACTACAGTGTTTCTTTGTTTCCGAAAAATGCCTATTTGACCTGAAAGATTCCAGATTATCAATGAATGCTGACGGAGGTAAGTGATTTGTTACCCATATCGAATAATCAATATTTCCTTGCGGAGGGACAATGGTCCAGTTCACATTACAAATCGTTGGGTCCGCACGGCGTTCGAAGATTGGCGTTGCATATTTATGGACTAGGGTCCTTGGCCGACGAAACACCATTGGCTAGCGAAGTTGATCATCACTGCCATTATATACGCCACTTTGAATTACGTCTGCACTCGCCACATATCAAGTTTGAGTTCGTCTCCTAACTCCGATAAGAAATGGACTTAAAACTTTTCCTCATTGCCCATGTCTTAATGTCATTGTCTATGCAAAATAACGACAAAAATCGGTTTAAACTGTAAGAATATTAAGTCACTTGAATTTTCCCTACAATCTACTCTGCTTATACCACTGGCGATTCTCTTGGGTTACTGCAGAACCATTGAAATCGTCTTTATGCTGTAGTTCGGTGTAAAGTAATCTCTTTCCTTTCCTTACTGTTGTGTTCTCTTCTTCATTTCTTCCATTGAATCAGGGTGCATGGCCTCCCGCACTCTACTCTTATATGTTCATATGCGATGGTGACACGACGCATAGCGTCCTTCGCAGCCCTGCCTTCAAGTGTCTTCTTCTTATTTACCACTTCGTCACGGTTTCCAAAACGTCGCCCCATTTGATTCAGTACTGGTGTTTCGGTTCCCGCAATTGTTGGATGTTCAAAGTTTTTTATGAAAATGGTTACCAACAGGCATTTTTTGTATGATATCATGCACAATACTTGTTTCCAACGTTTTTATCTCTTTAATCATCTGTCAGGTCATACAGTTCCTCACATTGGTCCTCTTCATCAATTGAAGAAAAAACAGCCCCAAAGTATACAGCGGATTTGCGATTACAGTGATGTCTCTTTTGACATTGATAGCATAGTAGCTTAAGACTTAATCTGCAAAATCATATTAGATATGATATTTCGTGCTTTCACCCGTGTAGGTGACTTTCGTCATGTTTCATTTCCGAGGATTATGATGTTTATATTATCTTTGATATAGGCCCAAAATCGTTCAGTATGTGTTTGAACGGTCAGGCTGTCCCCGTTCGGAAACCATGAATGTATCGTAGTTTGTGGATTAACCTTTGCTGAGCACGTAAATGTTATAGAAATAACGGGCGACGCGCTGACCATTAACGTTTCTTTGTGGGCAAGGGCGAGAGGAATACCAAAAATTAACGGGCGAGGCTTGCCGAGCCCGTTAATTTTGCTTTCCTCGAGCCCGCGACCATAAATAAACGTTAATAGTCAGAGCGGAATCTTTTATTTCCATTATATTATCAGCAGACCCAAGAAAACCGTCAAAATTTCCGAAAATTTCAGGAGCGAACGACAACTGGGCCCAAGAAACTGCAAAAAAATTGGCAAATCCGGAGATGTTTTCAGAAAAAAGTATCTCAACTTGACCTACAAGTGCTCGATTTTATTTTATGATTGATTATGATTTGCGTTTGAGCTGTAAAGTTACGATACTTTGAGTTGTTAATCTTATTATTCATATTCACGGGCATGTAAACAAACCATTACTTTGTATTTGTGGTCAGTCACATGGTTCAGCTCGACCAATCAAAATGCGACGAGCAGGGAATGGTAATATAATATCATTTGACCTGTGCTTGTCTACCGTATGTTGCGCGTTATTCTTTGACCTCGTCTAATATTTCAATAATAGTTATGGCCAAGTATGTGCCTGGTAGACTACTATAATTGAAGAAATAAGCGGAGTTGTAAATTTTGGGTCAACATGTTCAAAGTACTGAACTTTTACAAAGCCCAGGTCACTGGTAACTTTATACTATGGCGTACTGTCTTAATATTGCTTCGTGCTAATCCTGCAAACTTCACTCGCCTTCGACAGCGTGTTGTTTAGGCTACCATGATTAGAGTGTTGACTGAACTCATTGTTTCGCTTTCTAAGCAATACAGACGCTATAAATATTTAAGACCATTTTTATTTTAATATGGTAATACTCAAAAAGACCTTTACATGAAAAAAAGAAATGTAAAAGGAAAGAGACTCACATATCGAAACCACTAAGCTTACACAGTAAAATGCGCGAGTGTCGAGCACATAGCTACCATGCGTGGGCGGGATTTTTGACCTCGTAATTCTTCTGTGTTGACTCTTTTGAGAAGTAACCTCCTACCGAGAGTGGGCGATCAAACTGACATGTATTTATTTTGATGTAGACATGCCATAAGGCGTATTTATTGCAACGCCAACAAATTATCTCCACTTTATCCCCAATTCTACACTTGGCTCTTCTAAGTATTTCTCTGCACGCCCAACTGGTCAGTCCACAACGACTGGATTTTCGGTAGTTGAGAACGGCGACACCAAACGATGTGAGTTGGAACAGATACTAGCAAACTATTTAAAGTGCATGGTATGTTGTAAAATACCAAAGTCACCAATTCTGGTCGAAAATGAAAAGAAAGGTGTTGCGACACACGATAATTTCGAGTATTTTAAGCCCCACAGTCCCTCGAACCACGACCATACATGAACGCGCTCGCTTACGTCTGTACGCTCTAAGCTGACATTGTATGGTATGCATTACATGTCAGCGACGAGTGCTACGCTCGCAATCTTGTCGATCGGTATGTACGACGGTATGACATTTATCAATGGTCCAGTTCAAGTGACTTGAATGACTACAAAACTGATGTTTTCTCTGTTGTTATGGACAAGGATCCGACATTCACAGGTGCAGAACATTTCGGCTCATGGATGGGACGTAACAATAAAACAAAAACTGACCAACTTCGCCTGTTTGTAAGCGCTAGCGTTCCCGGGCACAAGGATTCGCCCAGCCCGTACCCGGGCCCGTACATCGATCCCAGCTTTGTACTTAGTACGAGGTTAACTGTTTTTATCTTTTATCGAATGTAAGCCTAGTATATCCATATAAGATATATATGTGGTCCAATTTCGATATATTGTTGTCTAATTTGATATGCTGACTTATTCACTATATTAAATCAAAGACAAACAGAAAAAATGATCAAATGCCGGCAGGCCCGTGTAACGACGGGAACACAATCACGGAGGCTGTACGGAACTCACGGCTAACATTGCCGGCCAACTTAAAGAATCATGTCTTAATTTTTTCCGTTCTCCTCCAATAAACCCGAGACAATTTTACTGACAGTATTAAACTATTACAAACCAGTCTTGTTATCAGGGACTGTGTATACACTAAAGTTTTCGATTTCATAAACCAGAATTTCGATCTCTCCTTTCAAGTTACGAAATTTATCTTAAAACTCAACCAACAAGAATCAAATTTTGATGATCGTTCTTTCCCATATGTCGCCGTAGCAGCAGCCATAGCTCTCGTACTTGCGACCGAAAAATCTTTTTCCGTTGCACGACTCGGAGTTTCCGTTGCAATCCATATTTGTCAGGGAAAAACGAGAGCTACGACTGCACAGATGAATGCCGCTGCTTCCCTGTGGAATAGACTTTCTAGTCATATTCGTTCAGCATCAAAGACCTGCTTCATTGAGAAAGCATAGTCATGCGACACTGTGTAAAGCGCCAGTGAGAATTTTCTTTATGTTCTGGTGATTGTGCTCAGCTCACGTTAAGGACCCGATAAACAAAATGTTACACTTGATGGGGGTGTTCGTGATAAGTGGAACGGCGTTTCTGTCCTATTAGTCCTATCATTGTTATCAGTCAGTACATATTGACACACACCCAGTAAATCATTAAGCTGGCAAAAGCTCTCGCAGAAATTTGTATCGCAAAAAGCTGTAAATGTTCAGCTTGTCAAAATTTAACTTTAATGTTATTTTCAATGTTTATTAATGCCATATAATCCCATTCAGAAGGAATGCAATGTTTCTTTGTCGCATATAGGAATAAATCAATCTTTAGGATAACGGAATCCGACTTCAAAAGGAAAGACAACCTTATGCTGAAAATAAGTTCAATGAAGTTGTTTTCACTGCGAACTACACGATGTCGAGCAGCGGCTATCGCTCAGCTGATAATTTTGCAAAAATCGATTCACACTTTCTAATTATTCCAAACTAGATAGCTTGGCGCTTCTTCACAGTTCTTTTGTTCTTTGTGGCAGCTTCCCATCCTCTTTCTCGACTGTCTATGATCTTTCAAAACAGAGTTAAAGAATTTCAAAATAGCTGGGAATTACAACGTGCTAGCCAAGGGCGATTAGAAAAACGTTTTTGGCGATAGAAAATGACTCCAACTACAACATTTTGATAGATTTTGCATTGTTTCAATCCGATACGACGTCCACTGTTCTCATTCACAAGGCATGTTGAGTGTAGAAAACACCAATCGTTGTACAGAAAAAACCTATCGTTAACGTTCTGTACGGTTTCATCGACGGGAAATGTGATAAAGGCAATTATTAAAATGTTCAAACAGTCAGTGTACGGGTGAGTTTTTCAATTGGAGCGCGGTAACACTGACGATGTTGACTGTTGCACAGTGAATATCGTATTAGATTAATTATTGCAAAATTTATCGAAGTAGAACGTTTGTAATGAATACAGGTGGCGTTATTTTCTAACGCCAGCAATTTTTTTTTCTAATCACCAAAGGACGTTGTAATTCCTTACACTCATATACTCAATTTACTTGGAAATGGAAAATAAGTCATAATCTCAACTCAAGCCAAGCATTAAGCAACTTTATTTCACGACTTCTCTACGTTGGCACAGAGTAATAACATTTTTAATAATTCAAGAAGTCTGAGTTCTCTTTGGTTTCATTTGATAATCGCGTAAACGTAAACATATGTTGCCAATGGTGGTCGAACGTGTTCATTGCTCCAGTCGTCAGAGATTCAAAAAGGACAGTTTATAGTCATGTAGTTGAAGAGAAACATGCAGGTGGAATTGAAGTTAGTTGGCTTCTTTACAAACAGAAAACTCTGTCGGAACTATCACTACTACTGCAACATTGTCAAGTCTCATGAGCAGTTTACTGGGACTGGATGTCGTGCAAACAATTCTACAAAAAAAATTACTAAAGCTAGAAGCGTGACTCTAGAACACAATAGTACAGAAAGGAAAAAAACATATCTTCTTTTTTTTTAAATATTTGTCTAATACATGCAGCGGTTTCGCGAACTATCGGCAAAAATTGATGAAATGTCAAAAATTGCATGTTAAAACATTATGCTTGTGACAGATGTGGATATTACTGACTCTATAGTTACAATGTGAATTGAATACAAAGTCAGAAGGTGCCACCTCTTTTATATTTCTGACGATCGAAACAAATGAACAGAATCTGCCATTGATTTTCTATTCGGCAAGTTGCCAATTAGTTAAGCGACTAACCAACGTACCAGCGTTCATCATAAACCATTCTCACAAATCTAAATATAGAAAGTCTTGAAGGCAGAGTAAAATACTTTTGGAATACATTCTTAAGTACAAGCAAGTAAAAAAGTAGTAAACAGGAAATGGAGTCACTACTATTGGATTACTAAACTAGTGAACTCTTTAACATGAGGATATTTTATATAGATGATCAACAGAATGTTAAGGAGCCAAGAGGATTCTGTCAAAATGTGAGATGCCTGAAAACATAATGAGAAAAACTTAAAATCTAAGTAACTTATTCTACGTTGCTAACCTACATAAGGGTATAGCCAAGGTAAAAATTAAGCAATGAACCACACCCAACTACGTTATAACACGAGATTATGATCGGTTCACGACTTATGCGCACGAACGATAGCGAAATATGCATATATGGAGCGAACTGGTTAAAATCGACTTGTATATCCGTTTCTGAGGTGGTTTATTGCTATTATAAACATAATATTAAATTGAAATTCTTGTGTTGAACGCTAAAAAAGACTAACGGAGAGCTTGTGTCTGTTCCAACCATGCTATATTGCGATTATAGCACGCGTACGGTCATTTTCACGTCTCGACCAATCAGATTGCAGTATTTCAGCCATCTATATACTGCTATGATATTACTGTATTTAAATGAGAACAATGCCAATATACTAAGAAACTAAAGTCTGAATCAGTTAATAATTCGTATCTGATACTCCTTCCATTTCCCCATAAACAAAATCAAAGAGAGCAATAGTCACTCTTGGGAAATTCTAAAAGGTAAGTTTGGAAAGAAAAAAAATAATTTTAAATGGTTTGAAATTTAATGAAACCAGATCCGGGATATATGAAAAAATAAAACAGTTTCCTGGATTTAATACTATCTGTATAAAATGTGAGCATATGACTATAATGTAGCTCAACTAATTGTAAAGGGTAGATGACTTAATTTGTCTAAACTAATGCTCACTGATAGCAGTTTCTATAAGTTCGGTGTAAGTGCACAACATCGATATGTATCTTCACAAACCGTGAGGTAACCCACCCTTTCACACGGACATTTAAAAGCTGCTCTCATTGTGAAGTATATTTTTGCAGAAGACAAAGCGCCAAACATCGACTTTACCTGTCAGGATTGCAACGTTTTCCAGATTTTTTTTTGCAGTTCATTAACTCTGCATATATCACGGGCGATTCTGTTCGGATTATCTCAGCACCATTTTCCCTGTTGTCATCCCTATGCTGTAGCTCGGCATAATGTAATCCCTCGACGTTCCGTTGTCTTCTCTCTTCCTTATCTTCCATCGAATCAGGGTCTACGAACTCTCGGCCATTTTGATGTACACCCATGTTTTCATATGGGATGTTGCCATTAAGCAAAGTCTCCTTCTCAGCCCTGTCTTCCATCTTCTCCTTCTTCGTCCCCACGGAGTCGATGTCCGTGACGTCAAGCTTATGTGATGTGGCGTTGGTGTTTCCGTTCTCCTCATTTACTGCAACTATTGGCTGTTCCAATGTTTCATCATTGTCACGGTGACCGACAGAAGCGTTCTGGATATCCTCCAATACATATTCGTTCTCAACTCGCTCATCATTTTCAACAACTGTCGGGTTATAACAAATGTCATTCTTTGTTTCCCTACTCCTCCTAAGAAAGTAAATGGAACACATGATGATGACAATTATTACGAGGAACAAAGAAAGTGAAATTACACTAACTAGTATAACTGCGGACAGTCTTTTTTGCATTGCCTGCGATGTAATGTTTACCGTAGGGGTTGTAGTCCATGACTGAATCTTCAAAATTGCTACATCTGATAAGGTAGAATGTCCGTCGATTGTGCAGGTGACATTAATTTCCGATTTCGTTGGTGTTACATGTTCTTTGATTTTGTCCAAATCAATGGTCAAGTCTGTGTTTGAATGATTCAGTTGTTGTTGGTTCAGAAACCATGAGTATGTCACCGTAATCGGTGGGTTAGCATTGACTGAACACTTAATTGTTACCGGATGACCAACAGACACCTGGGTTCTTTTAGGTTCCACAGATACTATTGGTCCAAAATGCACATTCAATGGACCAATCACACATTGGCGTTTATTCAGAACAGCTTTTCCCTCCATAATACATATTATATAGGCACCATTGTCAGCAGCTGTCAAAATCCATGTCTCTCTGATATCGGGATCTTTATCATCAACACGTGTTCCGTTTATTTCTTCACCGTGTCGTATCCATGACAGACGTAGAGGTCCATTCCCCCCTCTAGAAATGCACCCTGTCGTCAATGTATCACCTGATGAAAAGTTCTTTGATTCAACCGTACTGCATGACGAATAGTTCTCGCCCGGTGGGTAAAGGACGTCTAAAATCACTCCCCGCGATTTCAAAATAACTTCACCCGACGTCTTGAGGTATATGCTACAAACAAATGTTCCTGAATCACTTTTTCTCACATTAAGAATTTGGAGGTGGTGTTGGTCTCCTTGGTTTCCACCAATAACTGAGTATCGATCAGCTTGTCCTCTATCTTCCCAACTTGTTGTGTTAGCTTCGGTAGTGACGACGTCTAAATCTTCCCTTGACCATTTCACTGTCATTATATTTGAGTCCACAGCTTGAGTACTACACTCCAGCGTCGCAGTGCTACTTTCAATGACACTCACATCTCTTGGTTCTCTTCGAAATTTAGGTTTTCGAATGACTACCACCTCTGCGCTATTCGAAGTGAGTAAAGCTAGTCCGGACTCGGAATACAGGTCACATCGATACGATCCTCCATCTTGTTTAGAAACGTTAAAGATTTTTAGGATGCCCGTCAAGGAACGGTTATATCGACTGTACGTTCTATTCTCGTCGATTCTATACTCAGAAGGCGTTTCTTCCGTGAAACTACTGTTATTAAGTTGCCAACGTATGTTATACACTTCCCTTCCTATTGGACTGACGTGTACTGTGCACTGTAATTTAAGGAACATACCCTCCATGGCGACAGTATCCACAGGTTGCTTCACAAAAGAATATTCCGCAATCACTCCATACAATATTGATAACTGCAGTATACAGCGGATAAACAATAACATGACTGTCTCCTCTGGCAAAAAAACCCAAGCATCAGTCACTTTTCATATAATATGCACTCTATGGTGATTTTGCCTTTGTGAGTCACTTCGGAGTGTGGAGCTAGATCCTCTCTGTTAGTAGAATATTTGCAGTATGCGAATGGTGGACCACCACAGCGATAACATCAGGTCAGAAATGTTGCTAAATTTGAGCCGCGCACGTGTTTCTTAAAATATTATGGCACATTGTTATCATGTAATCGACACAGAGGTTTGGTATGTACACTGGGGAGTTACGGTTTCGCTTTGGTAGAACTGACTTTTCAGATCCTCACATTCAGATCCTCAATCCTCAGGTTCAGATCTTCAGATTTCAGATTTCAGATCCTAAATTTTCAGACGCAGATTCGGAATTCAAATTTCACAACTTTCAAAGCTGGATGTAATATACTGATAAATAAAATATAATTTAGATTTTAAAGGGTTTTAGAAATTATTTTAGTTCTATCTTGAATCTTGAACTTAAAAACTTCGATCTCAGAATCAAACCGTCATCAGTCGAAGACAGGGCGCGCAATGATGCCACTTGTTATGTGATCTCGTGTGTAGGCAATCAGTCACCAGTAAAATGCCAGGGGTCAGTGGGCTCCGATTACTCCCTCTATAGTCAATACATAGAGATAAACACACTAGCGATCGAACGATCAAGACCGCGACGATCATGTAATTGTCGGCTATCGACTGCCCATATTTTACCATCGTTCGTAATATTGATGGCGAGGGAATATAACTAATCAATGTTGGAGGCCAGTGATCCCGGGCTAGATCAGGAATTCAGGGCTCGGAAGAAGCAAGTTTAATAGCTAATGTGTAATTGAAACCCCGTGTTCGTTGAAACTTGCTGAGCGAAAACGTTTATGTAGACAGTTTTGTTTGTTTTCATATACTGATGCCTGCCACATATAATAAAATATGATCATATCGACACATTTTCAAATGAAATAAAACGAGTTATGGGAAGGTGATAATAAAGAAAACGCGGTCTGTCAAAGAGACAGCAGGTCTAAACCACAGGTCCGTGAAGTTGCTGTGTCGTATACATAGAGAGAAGGGGAAGGTTTGACACGACTTTGCTCTCCGGACCGCGAATCCAATAAAATATGGAGTTTAGAGTAAAATAAAAGGTCTACGCCGATAGCGAAGTACCTCTTGCCTTTAACACTCAAGTTTCAAGTGGGCAAACCAGCATTTAGTCTTAATATAAACTTTCTGGTCACCCCGGTCATTAGGCTGTTACGCCATACGAACCCGTGACCCCACAACCGCTAAATTTAAATTGGCTATCAAACGGGCTACATACTGGTGTCCAGATTTGCGTTTCGAACAAACCCAAGTCATGGAAAAGTTTACCATTGTTAGTTGGTAAGTATTTTAGAAAATATTTAAGTAAATGTCACGAGTTCACATGAAACACCAATTAATCCGCGTTTAAGTATGGGTAATAGGTAATTTGCCCCATTCAAAATTTCTGACGTACGTAAGACCCTGATAATGTACGTGACCAGGAGTTTGGGGCCAAAAGTGGAACTTAATAACGATAAGCGCACCTCAAAGTTGGACATAAAACGTCAAAGGTATTTATCTATCGAAGGATGGTAGTTTTTTACTGCATGCGTTGATATACGTGGATTTTTATCGCCTTCAGGATTCCGGAGGGCAAAGTCGTGTCAAACCTTCCCCTTCTCTATATGTATACTACACTGGCAATTCCAGGAACCTGTTGTCAAAACAGTGTGATAATTGTGGATTTGGAGAGATAAATGTTGTTTAAGTAGTGTTGTTTTTCTATTTGGGTAGTCGTTACAGCTGAAGTCTGAGTAATTGGCACACCAAATTAGGTAATTGCCCAGCACCTTGGCTGAGCATTTTACCATATGACCTGACGTTTAACTAAACAAGAGTCTGGTTTATTGTTTGAAGACTGGTAAGGAATCAACTAAACTCAGCAGGCCGCTCCTCCACTGAGTAAACTGATATGCCTTCACCAGATCAATCCAACTAGCACCCATTTCATTGGATAGCCCGAAAGGGGATAAAATATTGAAGAGCGTAAAACATAAGTTGTTGTAGTTATAAAGACAGGGCACAAAATGACTACAACAGATCATGTTTTACATCCTACAATATTTTATTCCGCCTTTCAAAACTTTCCAGTAAAGGCATATCAGTTTACTCAGTAGAGGAGCTGCCTGCTGAGTTCGATGAATTTCGTATCAGACGTAAGACAATATAATTGACTTGTTTAGGTAACCACAGGTCATAAAGCAAACTACGCAGCTAAGTTGCTAGGTAATTACCTAATTTGGCGTGCCAATTACTCAGACCTCTGCTGTAAAAGTAAAAGTGACGCTGTAATTACTTAGGGACCGTTCAGCGATTATGGCCGGGGTTAGGCCGGCAAATTCTTCCTGTGCATCAGTCAAACTAATTGCCCCTAGCCATTGAACCAAAATATGATGGGCCCCTTTTAAGATGACAAACATTTCATGACCCCAAATTGCTTGATTAAAGCTACGCACACAAACACCTCGGCGGTGGGGAGATTGAATCCAAATAACATGACCCCTTAACAAACTCACAACGCTTTAAAATCTCCCCTTCTCACTTGCTATAATTTTAAAATCCCCCTCAAAGGGATTGGATAGAAATTATAGGTGGGTCGCAATTATTTTTGGACAAGCATTTTTGAAGGGTCATGAAATTTATCGCATGCCTTTTGAGGAAGATCACCATTTTTTGCGCAACTATTGGAAGGCAATTATCAGTGGCTGATATAGTTCTTCAACCTGAAATCAAAACATAATACATGGGAGTCTATTGGACAAACTATTAAAATTTTCCCATAAAAACACAATCTATATTTGTACATTTACATATGTTTGATGATTCATGTAAATGTACTTTGCTTGCAGTGGCATGTAAAAAGTGTGTGTGTACAAAAACTTGATATTTGGATTTAATTGATAATGTGATTTACTATATATTATAGTCTATGAGAAAAATATGTAATACTTTTTCAATACAAAACTAGCAATATCTATGCATTTAAAGATGTTTGATAATTGACACAAATGTACTTGATTGGTAGTCTATGAGGAAACTATGAATAATTTTTTTACAGTTATACTAAAGTAACTAAATTTGTGCTTTTATAGGTGTTTGACAATTGATACAAATGTACTTGGTTCAAAGAGGATGTTTGAAAGTTCAAATGTGAACAACAATCATGATGTTGGATTTCCACCTCAAAGTATTATTTATATTTTCATGGTAGTCTAGAGTTAACTATTAAATATTTTACCTGACAAAACTTGCTATATCTCCTATATTAAGTAATAGGATTTGTTCACTGCCCTCCGTAAACTCGATGTACAGGAAGACAAGCCTCAGAGTTGCTAATGCAAGATGTTCATGTGAGAGATGATGAATACTTGTATTCAAATTTACAGTTAAATGACTTCAGAGAATGAAATCATGCAGTGAATTATTTTTATTTTCCAGAATATTTTTGAACACCAAAACTGCATTTTTAAAAATACATGACCCCCTCTTCAGTTTTCAAATTTTTGGTGACCCCTAGGGATGACCATAATAGTTGAATGCTCCCTTAGATAATATACATAAGTAGGCGTATTGAGACACGACAAGGAGCAGCGTTTGTTTTCATTTTCAGAAAGAAAAATGAAGTTACTGTAGTACAACTATTAAAATGAAGGCAAGATAGTGGTGCCCTCGAATATGCTAGGCTTTCGCAGACGAAATAGAAGTCACAGACAAGACACAAAATATTACCAGAAATCAGGCAATGTAGTTTACATATGACACTTTTACTCAGTCTCTGTTCTCTGTCGGGTTTTACTCGGGACTCGCTTAAACTGAAACATATAGTGCTAATGGTACAAGTGCGTTGTCTGTCCTCGCCAGTCGTCAAACGTGTCACTGGGACGTAATTCTAATAACGCAAGATGAGCAAGCTCCCATATTCGACGTTAGTGGTTTTTTCACAACGGTAACTCCACCCCGGCTATAACACCAGAGCCCTGACAATCTCTGCCCTTCCAAATGTAAAGTTCTTGTCTTATATATCAAACTCCGTTTTACTATTTGTACACTCTGGTTATTTATCATGTTATTGTAAACCCGGAGTCCCCCGTATTTTTTTTTCATTTATTTCTTAGCTGTTTATCTTGCAACACACAATGTTTATACCATCGAAAGTGATAAATGTCGGACTGTGGTTCAGCCTAATGAAAATGTCTTCTATGTGTACATGTCGACCGTCAACAGTCCCTTATTCTTTGTTTTTCCGGATTGCACATTTGTGACACTTGGTTTAGATGTACAACATATTGCCATCCCATGTTAGACAAAACGCTACTGACAATTATATGACATCAATTCTTACGATGACTCTTTTAGGGCGATGTTGTCAGTCAAATACAATGTAAAATATGTAAGTATTGATTTGGAACCATTTTGTTTAAGCATCACGTGTATTTTTAGCGTACAATATAGCACAACAGGGATCATCAAACATAAATATAGCAGGAAGTGGGAGTGGGAGTCGCAGCATACAATCGGCAATGTACATATCTTAAAACTACCGGATGGGTGTGGGTCAGAGATGGTCTGAGTGCGCGCTCACACCCCTTCCTCCACACACGTACTTGACTGATGAAGGATATAATTTGCACTTTTCGTGTTTCTTTTCATACTAACTGACTGAAGACTCTTGTTCATCATTATTGATTATTTTTGCTATTTTTCTAGGGTTACGGCATTCACCATTGTCATTATCACCCAGAGTAATATGACATACATCAAACGAACAAAAGGGTGCGAGTTTAGAGGACAATAAAGTATTGTTTAAGGGAATCTAGCATTAATGAATAGTTACTTTTACCATGGGAGGGTCTATAAATTGTCTAAGGAATGGGTCTTACTAATTTCATTTCTAAACGGAAACGATCATGGGCGTAGATAGCAATTGTTTCAGCATGAACCCTGGCTCTATTTTTGTACTCGCGATCGAGATTGTGGGCGACATTCTGATCTCAATACTATAGGACCTATAGTCTCACGAGAGACATTTATGCATGAGCATGAGTTGAGCATATGTATATCGTGACTAAATAACACAGTATCTATCTAGACTCATACACCCCTATCAAATACATTCAGCAAAGTCAGAACGTACCAAACTGGCGAATTCGTTATAGTAAATAATCGCCAAGTGTTTTAAATGGTCTAGGTTTGACGTCAGAGCATTTCATCTATAATTCATATCAATGTCATGATACTGGATATAAAATTCTATCGTCTTCGATCATAGACTAATTAGGGGTTAATACACGAAGTTTGGGCGATACCGCGTAGTTTTCGAGTGGTGTGTCCGTATTTTGACGAGTTGTGCAGCAACGAGTCAAAATATGGACACATCACGAGAATACGACGCCGTATCGCTCAAACGTCGTGTAATAACCCCTTTATCATACATGCATACTTCGATTATGACTGTTTTCACAAGGACGTAATGAAATTCGCCACGAAATTGACAGAATGAGACCCTGCTTGCTCCTCGCTGCGACTCATAGAAAAATTGTTGCTAAGGAGTGATGGTAACCATGTCACTTGTTATTCCGCTGTTGGGGCGTTCCACTTCAAAGGAGCGGTTACGGTACACTTTTAGAACGAACAATTTACATATTAAAATGTCGACACAGGTTTTCTCACTTTCAAGTACGTTTATCTTAAAGTTTAGTATGGTTTTCAGTGTAAAACATAGGCTGGAGTGCGTAAAATGAGTGTTTTTTCGTCTTTTGCAACATAACCTCATCCCTTCGCGAAAATTATGAGGCCCGCCAAAAATCGGCTCGCGCCAGTGTTCGATTCCAAGCTCGATCGAGTATGATCAGTTCAAGCCAAGACATAGAACAAGCAGTTCTACGACATATATGACTGCAAACTGGATATAGTAGCCGTCACCTACCAGTCAGTTTATTTGCAAATATTATTCATGTCCTTAGACGTCAAATATGCCGAATTTACTATCTTAGAAAGGAATTAGTGAAGTGAGTACACTGTATATCATAGCGGGAAACTCGTTCAAAGGTACATTTGTTGCAATACGTATACGGTATACGAAATAAAACAATTCAAAGGTATTTTAATCGTCTGCAAGACTTTCCGTTACTGGTTCGCCTAAATAGAACTAAACTTGTTTTAACAAACTAAACGAAAGTTTAACTTTCTTGGGCGTATCCAAAACACGCACGGAACACGGTCATCATCTGTGAACCTCACTGTACAAATCGGAAATATAACAGGTGAACCTCTTCTGTCGCGAGTATTCAGTATGGTTGGAGCTTTTAAGCTCATTTATGGCTATACACGGTATCATTCACTACCTAGATACACCATGTGGGCCATAGACAGTAGAGGGGGCCCGGTGTGAATAATTAAAGAAGTCGGTTGTAATACGTACAAATTTTCGTTTGCTTAGTTATTTTGGTAAAACTGTATTGTACTTTACTGCAATGCCGACGAACTGAATGCATTCAACAAAATTTTGACCATAATTATCAATGACGTTTCGGTGTGTCACAAGTCCCATTAGCTCAGCTGTTGTTGTTGGGGTTTTTTTTGTACATGTATACCACCGTATCCGAAGGGCACGTGTACGCGTAGCTATAAAGAGTTCCGGTTACATTGAAAATATAATTCGTATTTTTCACCTGTTAAAATACTAGCTCATATCAGTACCGTTCCTTAAAACAATAGGAGAATGGCAATACAGTCACAGCATGTATAATAATCTGTGGTACTTCGCGCTCAGGCGTCCAGACTTGCGCTTTAGGAGAAAAACTAAGTAAATGTCACTATTTGTCCAGTCAGCTTGAATTGATAATTCCCGTAGAGGAAAAAAGGTTCATACATTGGCAGATTATAAAATAAATGATAAGAAAAGCGTCTGAAATTTTCACAGGATTTCATTTCAAAATAAAAGCTGTGCTTCTTTTACTTGATAACGTATGACCTGTATAAAATGATTCCCTTGCAAAATTAAAGCTTTTACAGTGATAAGTATATAATGATGACTGCAATATAACGATATCAGTTATTTGTGCGACTGGTAAATCTGACGTGACATTTTACTTAATATTTTAAACCGCTTTTGATATTTTTGTAATTTGAAACCTACATACTAGCATAGATCGTTCCAATCATAACATTTTAAATGAAGTGCAGAACGTTAACTGCGTGAAACAACTCTGAATTCGAGTTAGTTACCATGGAAATGAAAATATTTAACTACATAGACATAATCATTAAGAGGATATAATTACTTGAGAAATATTGTGCTACAAGTTGTAAACTGGCAATCGTGAAAAGACCAAAACTCAAAACACTTCTTGATAAGTATATCACATGACTTCTAATGGAGGCCGTGTAACGCCGGTAACACACAGCCCTGCCATGCAGAGCTACACACTGTGCGGCATGCGGCCGATGTTATCTTGTAGTTAGCGTTGAAGGAAGGAAGTTTGCAAACATCACGCTCATGAATGATATTGGCACCCGGTATTGGCATTGCTTTCACATTGTAACTTTGGCGAAACCTAGAAAATAGAAGAACACTAGTACTCTAGTCTCATCATATAACCATGCTCTTACTGGCCGAGTTCGCCTACTGGCTGACTTCTCCAGCTGGCCGAGCTCGTAACTGGCCGAGTTCTCGGAATTACCCCCTTGGCCGACCTTTCTTCTATTCAAAAATTTGCTATTGCCCCAAACCGTTAATAGTTTACCAGCGATTCACGGTCGGTCAGTTGTCCAGGAACAGGCCATATCTTGAAGATCGTATATAATGGAGTTATCTAATGAGTTATTCGGCCGAAGGTATTCAGAAAAGGTAGCTTTTCGTGCGCGGTCCAAATCAGGACCGCGTACCGATCGCGGTGTATTCTCTGAGGGTCGGCATGGCTGTAGAGATCTAGAAAGGCCGTATTTTACGCCGGGAACACACAGCATCGTACATGTCGTACGCAGGGCTGGTCTCAAAGTCTGTCCGCGTGATTCCCGTTTGCACAGTTATTAATGACAGGCATGTTTCAACATCAAAATTACAGACAGGCGATTTTAAAATTCGCCGTGCGCCAGTGTTTACAACTGGGTGGATGGTTCGGTTACACACTTTAATGCCATTTTGATTTTCTATGTCGTGTGATATAATCACTGCTAAAATAACACACGAAGTTGTAACGAGAGCTCAATGTATCGGTATCACTTTCCATGTCGTAATATGATAGAAAAGTATTTCGTCATACTTTACTCATGACTAACCATCAAACCCAGTTTCACTTCAGCATGTTTGATAAAAATACTCAAAAATGATTCATCACTTCATTCACTCCTATGACTACCCATCAAAATTACTTTCAGTTCAACATATGTGATAATCTACTGGAAACACATGAAGCATGGTTGAAAACAGTAGATGCAATTAATGGAGCTCACGTATTCCACAGGGAAGTTTATATCACACGACATAGAAATATGTTATACAAAGTGCATCGCGTTTACTTGTCATGATTACACAATCCGGTAAACTACATCAGTACATATTACAAAACTGCAAATGTTTGTTCACCGAAGTCTCTCTTCTATGGGTTTGACAGATATGTGTCTTGGTTGTAGTGTTTTCAATGCAATACAGCTGAATTGACCTGAAACGTAACGCCTACCACTATAGGGAAAAATTGCGAGACTAGGGCGAGAAAATGAGCTTTCTCGCAATCAGTGAGAATCTGTTCTTATTCTCACCGCTGTCGGTGAGAAAATTTTAATCTCCACTAGACATTGGTGAGAAATGCACTCATTGACGAGAATCAAGTGTGAGAACAAATTCTCACCGGTGAGAATGGAAATTCTCACCAAGTACAGTGAGAATTGAAATTCACTGACGAAAATCATCAAGGCTCGCAGTTCATTGGCGAGAATCATCAAGACTCCCCATTCATTGGCGAGAATCAGAATGAATCAGAATGAATGGGGAGTCTTGGTGATACTTAACTTCTAATGGAGGCCGTGTAACGCCGGTAACACACAGCCCTGCCATGCAGAGCTACACACTGTGCGGCATGCGGCCGATGTCATCTTGTAGTTAGCGTTGA
>LD343687.1:67218-82896 GCA_001465055.1 Ptychodera flava | reverse complement strand
AAGGGTCCGAGTTAAGAGGACAATAAAGTATTCTTTAAGGGAATCTAGCATTAATGAATAGTTACTCTTACCATGGGAGGGTCAATGAATTGTCTAAGGAATGGGTCTTACTAATTTCCTTTCTAAACGGAAACGATCATGGGCGTAGATAGCAATTGTTTCAGCCTGGACCCTGGCTCTATTTTTGTACTTAATCGAGATTGTGGGCGACATTCTAATCTCAATACTATAGGACCTATAGTCTCACGAGAGACATTTATGCATGAGCATGAGTTGAGCACATGTATATCGTGACTGAGTAACACAGTATCTATCTAGACTCATACACCCCTATCAAATACATTCAGCTTAGTCAGAACGTACCAAACTGGCGAATTCTTTTTAGTAAATGATCGTCAAAGTGTTTAAAATGGTCTACGTTTGACGTCAGTGCATTTCATCTATAATTCATATCAATGTCATGTTACTGGATATAAAATTCTATCGTCTTCGATCATAGACTAATTAGGGGTTATTACACGAAGTTGGCGATACCGCGTAGTTTTCGAGTGGTGTGTTCGTATTTTGACGAGTTGTGCAGCAACGAATCAAAATATGGACACATCACGAGAATATGACGCCGTATCGCTCAAACTTCGTGTAATAACCCCTTTATCATACATGCATACTTCGGTTATGACTGTTTTCACAAGGACGTAATGAAATGAATGAAATTCGCCAAGAAATTGACAGCATGAGACCTTGCTTGCTCCTCGCTGCGACTCATATAAAGTTTGTTGCTTAGGGAGCCTTCAGTAATTACAGGGGGTGGGCCGGGGGAATTGGGGGGAGGGTCACATTTTAGAAAACAGTTCAAGGGGGAGGGTCACTTTTTATAAACCTGTCTTGGGAGAGGGTCACTTTTGACAGAAGCTGATATTATAGCAAAAACTGTGATTGTCCGTGTGATATTTCCTGAAAAGGAAATCACCAACAAATTCCGCGCACTCTTATAGACCACCATGCATAGTGAATTGACATTTTGTGAAATTCCAAAATCAAATTTCTTGCACAACCCTGGACTTGTAACCACTCTAATCTAATCAAGAACAATAATTAATGTGAACAATCAAGCATACATAAATGCACAGATTTATCTAATTTTGAACTAAAAAAAAATATTCATAGTTTCCATCATAGACTCCAATGCATAGTGTATGGACATTTTGGTGAAATGCCAAAATCATATTTCTTGCATAACCATGGACTTGTAATCACTCTAGTCTAATCAAGAACAATGATGTGAATAATCAAGCATACATAAATGCACAGATTTACCTAATTTCGTACTGAAAAAAAAATATTCATAGTTTCCATCATACACCTCAATACATAGTGAATCGACATTTCAGTGGAATTCAAAATTTTTAAATCAAATGTCTTACACAAGCATAGACTTGTAACCACTCTAGTCTAATCAAGAAAATTAATATCAATAATCAAGAGTACACAAATGCAAAGATTTACCTAGTTTTGTATTGGAAAAAACTATTCATAATCTCATCATAGACACCATGGATAGTGAACCAACTTTTTAGATGAAATTCAGAAATCAATTTCTTGTACACAAATGTTCATTTTATTTCCCTATTCAAGCAAAGTACATTTAAATACATTATCAAACATATATAAAATACAGATATAGCATGTTTTGTGGGGGTAAATTGTCAATAATTTGCCTGATAGACTCCATGTATTACGATTGGATATTTTTGGATGAAGCACTTAATCAGCTACATCTTGCCTTCTTATAGTTGCACAAAATATGGTAACCCTCCCTAAAATGTATGAAATACCATATCACCTTTGAATCTCACTGTACAAATCGGAAATATAATATGTGCACCTTTTTTGTCGCGAGTATTCAGTATGGTTGGATTTTTGTGGCTCATTTATGGCTACACACGGTACCATTCACTACCTTGATACACCATGTGGGCCATAGATAGTAGAGGTGGAACGGTGTGGATAATGAAGGTGTCGGTTGTAATACGTACAAATTTTCGTTTGCTTGTTTATTTTGGTAAATCTGTATTGAATCTAACTGCAATGCCGACGAACTGAATGCATTCAACAAATTTTTGACCATATAATTATCAATGACGTTTCGGAGTGTCACAAGTCCTATTCCCTCAGCTGTTTTTTGTACATGTATACCACTGTACTCGAATGTCACGCGTACGTGTAGCTAAAAATAGTTCCGGTTACATGGAAAATATAATTCGTATTTTTCACTTGTTAAAATACCAGCTCATATCAGTACGGTCTCTTAAAACAATAAGAGAATGGCAATACAGTCACAGCATGTGATAATCTGTGGTACTTCGCGCTCAGTCGTCCAGACTTGCGCTTTAGGAGAACAACTAAGTAAATATCACTATTTGTCCAGTTAGCTTGAAAAGATAATTCCCTCAGAGGAAAAAGGTTCATACAATGGCAGATTATAAAATAAATGATAAGACAAGCGTCTGGAATTTTCATAGGATTTCATTTCAAAATAAAAGCTGTGCTTCTTTTACTTGATCACGAATGGCCTCTAAAATAATTCCCTTGCAAAATTTAAGCTTGTACAGTGATAAGTACATAATAATGACTGTAATATAACAATATCAGTTACTTGTGCGAGTGGTAAACCTGACGTGGCATTTTACTTCATATTTTAATGAGGGAAAATGCCAAGAGGATTTGACCGGTTAAGAAGGCCTTGACTACGCAGTTTTTGCGTAGTGAAACATCATTACGTATTCATGGTGACCCCTGGCCAGCTGTCAATATCTTTGGGGGCTTTTGTCTTTTGGCCTGCTTTGCATATGCGTCGTCGGACACGATCTGCCAATCACCCAGGTAGTCAATTAAACTATTAATTGACTGTTTACCGACCCAATTAACACTATCCAGCAGTATCAGTCATATTTTAATCGCGTGGCCCGGATGGGCACAACGTAGGAACGCGTGTATTTCTATGTATTCGTTTCACTTGTGGTGTTGTTTGTACCATCGTGCGTTTGAAGTTCTTGTTTCACCTACAGCATTACCTTCAAGGTGAGAGGCTTAATATTAATGTTCAGTATCATTGCACCGAGTTCTGCCCACGGTAAAAACCACCTGTTTTGCCTACTAATTACTGCCCGTCGCTGCCCGTCCTGAATGTAGCCTATCTATAGGTACAGTAATCACATAAATCATTTATCAGTTTTGATATATACTCTTAAATTGTAAGTTTGATCAAAATCAAGACCACATTCAAGGGCTATGCAGACTGTCCATGTACCACAGGCGTTCCTTAGCTGGGTAGTCTGCTAAGTAGATCGATTTTCGGATCGATCTATTGATCCCGTTGTCGATATGCCCGCCAACCAGTGGCGGGCATCCCAGTGGCGGGCATATCGACTACTGGATCAAAAGATCGATTCGAAAATCGATCTACTTAGCAGACTACCCAGCTAAGGAGAGCCTGTGCCATGTACGCACACACAGTGACAAGAAGGCGGCAAACACCATCCGACTGGTCAACAGGAAATCAACCATAGGTGTCTTTTGGCACGCGTTTACGCCAGTCACTTAGGCTACGGTAATCTGCACCACTTATCACCATTGGGAAGGTACTCCTCCCCCTATACCACTGGCGATAACACCCTCAAGGCACTGCGTCATTCGACCAAGCATTGTTATTGTAATTTCCTGCATAAAATTAACAGCGAGGTCAACCGGTCAAATCGTCTTGGGATTTCCTGGCATGTTAAACCGCTTTTGATATTTTTGTCATTGAAACCTACATGCTAGCATAGATCGTTCCAATCATAACATTTTGAATGAAGTGCTGAACGTTAACTCCGTGAAACAACTCTGAATTCGAGTTAGTTACCATGGAAATGAGAATATTAACTACATAGACATTATCATTAAGAAGATATAATTACTTGAGAAATATCGTGTTACAAGTTGTAAACTGACAATCGTGAAAAGACCAAAAACTCAAAACACTTCTTGATAAGTATATCACATGAGCGTTAATGGGATAACTTTTGATATCATACTAAAATACCAAACGAAGTTGTAACGAGAGCTCAATGTATCGGTATCACTTTCCACGTCATAATATAATAGAAAAGTGTTTCGTCATATTTTACTTATGACTAACCATCAAAACCAGTTTTACTCCAGCATGTTTGATAAAAATACTAACAAATAATTCATCACACTTTTCCTATGATTACCCATCAAAATTACTTTCACTTCAACATATGTGACAATCTAGTGAAAACACAGGAAGCATGGTTGAAAGCAGTAGATGCAATTAATGGAGTTCACGTATTCCACAGGGACGTTTATATCACACGACGTAGAAATATGTTATGCAAAGTGCATCGCGTTCACTTGATTACACAATCTGGTAAAGTACATCAGTACATATTACAAAACTGCAAATGTTTGTTCACCGAAGTCTCTCTTCTATAGGTTTGACAAATATGTAGCTTGGTTGTAGTGTTTTCAATGCAATACAGCTGAATTGACCTGAAACGTATCGCCTACGCCATAGTCCACACATTTTCATTTAAGAAACCAAGCTTAATCTGCTAGCAGTCGGACACTTTCTTTTTCATCTCAACATTATAAAACTCATGTACATTCGCAACATCGTGACACCATATTTTGCATCCTTAGGACAAATCGTAAGCTCTGGTGTAGAAACCGGCATTACATCATTTTGAAGATAAACGAAATATTCGGAATTAAAATATCTAAAATATACAATCCAAAGGCTAGACACATATAAATATCCCCATGGTGTGGAATTCGCCCGGTAATACCAATCTTTTCGACCATGATACGAGGTGTGCGGAGTGAGGTTGTACGCCGGAAGGTCCTGAGCATGCGAGGGCCCGTACGCTGTTCGACTGAGGTTCGCAAAACCCATAGAGCAGTTAACTTTTCATCATACACCTTATGGAGTGATAAATATGTAGCTAAAATATTGTGCAATGATTTTAAGATAGAAATACATGCGATATCAATTATTTCTCGCCACTTTCTTGTAAATTGTTCGGAAAATCGATTGCCGCATCCCGTCTCGTAATGATATGCAATCTCGCGCTGACTTTGTTTACGAATGGCACCTTTGCTGATAGCAAGGCGCGTAGTAACAAGAATGAAGCTCGTTCTGAAATGCACTAGCGCTTGCTCATATTTGGACAAAGTATGCCTTGGCGTGATACCCAAATTATTATACAAATGTGAGTAATCTTAACGGCCCTGATACTGCTTTTCCGGCCCGAGGTTGTATGGCGGAAGGGCCCGAGCGTGCGAGGGACCGTACGACGTACGACCGACGTTCGAAAAAACCGTATCAGGGCCATAAATGTTTTATCATAAACCTTATTGATTGATAAATATGTAATTAACAATATTGTGCAAAGATGTGCAAAGATGACCGTATGCCGTCGCGTATTGATATACATTACGTCATTTGTTTACCAGTAGAACCTGTAGAGCGAGCAGTGTACGTATACCAACAAAGAATGAGGCGTAAGTCGAGGTGAAAGAAGAACGGCGTGGTGTAACTTATCGTAAATTTCATTGCTCCGACAGGTAGTTGCGATTATCAGTAAATAGCTCGATTGAAAGAAATTCTTTACCATGACCATTTCTCGATGAAATGACTGTGTACATGAAGCTGGAAGCTGCGTGACGGCTAGGCTTTGTTTATCTGTCGCATGATCGCACTCGATCTATCTATAATCAGTTAACTTTCAAATATTTCAAAAAACGAAGACATCCGTTCAATAATTTTAATATGAAACCCTGAGAAATATCGTTCGATTTCGCAAACCTTACTGTCGCCCCTACGAACGGAGGTAGTGACGTTCGATTATCTCGCTAGATTTGTTTATGAATGCCACGTTTGCTGATAGCATGGCTAGCACCATGTTGATAGCAACGCGCGTAGAAACCAGAATGAAGCTAGTTCTGGAATGCACGCACTTGCCTATATTTGTGCAAAGTGTGCCTGGGTGTGGTACGGCAACTTCAAATGTGAGGGCGTCTTTTCCCATAACGTTACTCTCTGAAAGGAACGTGGCTCTAGGTATACGATAATTGGAGGTTATTACCCACTATCGCCTGTTCCTTGTGTTGCATCAGCATTCGTGTCATTTGTGCTGCGTCAGACACTCGACTTCGTCTCGTGTCTGACGCTCGACTTCGTCTCGTGTCTGATATACCCATGCCCATAATTTTACTAATAGTACGAAAAACCTCGAATTTATTTTGAGGCTTTACTCTATTACGCCTTGCGCATAAATATTGGAATATTTATGTGAACAGGCTTCATTCATAAAATATACGACGAAGTCAACATCACGCGAGACATCGCTGCAAGTCCTCCATATCTCAATGAACCATAAGGAGAAAAACGCCGGGATTAAAAAATCGTCATACAGGAGGAACATTTTAAGGGGCAATATGCTATTACAATTGTTACCGATCACAAACTGTCCTAAGCCTTAAATCTTTCCTGATTTCGATCGCGCTCGATCGTTTTGCGGCACGGAGCTCGCGCAGAAAGGGGCCGTCATTTTGTTTGCTTTGCCTAAGAGTTACCATGTCAACAGTCGTCGCGCGCGCGACATCGCTTTCACGCCATGCCCTCACTACTTTTTCGGGGTAGACCGTGCACAGTGCCGGCGTCGTGTGAACGGCAGAATGGTTGCTAGAGCTTGGCCAAAAATACGAGAACTTTAACAGGAAAATCATGGGAAAACCATTACAAGACTCAACATGTTATTTCCGTATTTGGCAACCAGAAATACCCGTGTTCCTCGAAGCCCTTCAATTTTAAAGTATACGTCAGCAACATCGTTTCGCAGCCATTTTATTTGTTTACGTTGTTTATCAACAAACTGCTAATGTAGTTCAGAAGAACTCCAAAACCGATGGCGTTTATTGTGCATATCTCGACGTTCACCGTGAAATATCACGGCTGATATTTTACGGTGAACGTCACTAGGATGAAACAATATGAGCGTGATACGATAAGGCGTTTTGTTGCATGGCTTTACACAGGAACTTGGCTCGAGGTATATGATAATCACAGGTACAGTATATCGTTCTGACGATGGTTCGTTCGACTCAGTTTGTTGAGTCTCATGTACTTATCAATGCTATTTTCTATCAAAGATTGGCAACTATGGCCAATTTGCCCCTCTTTAATGCTTTCATAATCGTGGGATGTTATGATTTGTACTTTCGTCAAGATCGCCAAAGGCGGAGAGCGCTCATCACTAACATTATACCGCTGTAGGCCTAAAGTATTTTCTCCAGCTGCAATATCATAGCTACTTACACTTATTTCGCAAGATACACCAAGGAATGGGTTTTAGGAGAAGTGGCTTATAATCATTTGCTTTCGTCCTTTGAGTAAAAAGATTAAAGACAAAAAGAACAAAAACTACAGCAAACAAAAAAGAAAAAAACCGATTTCTGTACAGAATATGAATATGAATAGTGCCGAGTTTCTGAACTTCTTGTGACGCCGTTGATCGGCCGTTGATTACTACAATACCTGAAATCTTGAAATTCGCAGCATTAGCTGTGCAGGTGACGTTATTTCCGAAGGTTTCGAGACTGTTTGCTTTTCAATTTCTCTTAAATCGATTTTTAAGTGTGATTTTCCCGTTCAGGAACTATGATATGATCGATGGATTCGCATTAGCTAAACACGCAAATGTCACTTACTGGACAACGGACTCCTGGGTTGTCCGCAGACACTATCGGTTTAAAATATATCTAATAGACCTATCGCACCCTGGTGTATGGCTAAGTACAGATTCACCCTTCATTATTACACACGTTATGTTGGCATCGTTAGTCGGCAGATGTCATAGTCCAGGTGTCTCTGATATCTGGATTTGTACTAGCATCACGGATTCCGGTTATTTTCTTCTTATTTCTTTGCTTGATAGATGAAGAGGTCCATCTTCTCCTCAAGAAATGCACTTTGACACCAATGTGTTACCTGATTTGTATTTCTGTGGTTCAACCGTATTGCATGACGGGTAACTTTTATCTGCTGGGAACAGCACATCTAACATCACTCAACGTGACTGTGAGATAATTTCCCGACATGTTGAGATACACAAGCATCGCTTTTTCGTATCCTCCTGATTTGTAAGTGATATGGTTCAGCATTGTTGCCAATGATCGAGTATCGAACATCTTGTCCGTTTTCTTCCATTTTGGTATCACGCACGTCAGAAATTGCGACCTCTATATCGTCTTTCGTCCACTCCACTTACGTTTTATTGGAATCTACAGAATTTAGTTTGCATTGTAATATCGTGACCTTCAACGGCAGTTCGATCGTAACCTGTATATGTTCCGAGCTGGTGAGATTTATCCCAAACTTTCCAGATAAAAGACAACGATAAAGCCCTTTGTCTTGTCTTGTTACATTTACAATAGAAAGAACCGTAACCTTGATCAAATTCCTCGTCAACTTCATAGGCTAGACTGCGCATACGTAAAATTATTTCAATTATTTTGCCACTGTAAGGTATAATTTTGACCTCCCACTGATATACACTCCGCATCGAAACTGAACAGATGATACTTCGATGATGGCAGTATCCTCAAGCTTGAATTGCAAAATGGAGGTGTTCTGCTTAAACTCTGTAAAACACGGCTATCTGTAGTATGTAACTACAAAACACTATCATGATTGTTGTACTTGGTGTAGGATATGTATAAACTGGTTTCTTCAGTTGTTACCTTTGTACCGTGGTTTGTTCTGTGATGTTTCAGCAACTTATTCAGTTTCAAACCGAACATACGATTGCCATTGATCATGAAAAAGTAAGAGACGCTTTTTGTCGGCTGTTAAATTTATACTGCAATTATGTCTCTCGTTTTCTAACTATTGAATTATCCCTTTCAATTTTAGGACAGCAAGTTATGGGAAAACCATAACTGTCACATCGTATGGCCCATACCCAGCGTGTGGTCACATCTGAAAGAGAGGAATTATTTGTATATCTACCATGCCCGGGTATCAGCAGTATGATTTGACCAAATAGGGTGCCCGAGGGCGCTTCCTAATGGCTATATTCTGTATAAATATCACGTGCTGATAGGGTGAGCTCAAGCAGGATGAGCTAGGTTGATAGCGCCCTCTCTGGCAAAAGTATACATAAAAGGAAATATTATGAATTAAAAAAGAAAAACGTGGCAAAACATGAAATACAATGGAATCGTATTTCAAAAACAATATCATTCGTGTATTTGTTGAAGAATTATGTAGTAGGCGAGCAATACTATAGTCCAGTCAATCTAAGCCAAAAAAGGGGTAAACCTAGGACTAATTGCAACAGAAATTATTTCTTCACCATGCATTTTGGAAAGGTCCTAGAAATAACATACTAAAAGTATAATAAAATCTAAGGGGTGCAACAGTGCCTAATTTGCATAAATGTAAAGGGGGCTCATGGGTATAAAATTGTCGATGATAGACGGTTTTTACTGAAAATATGTGGCTAAACATGATTTTGATACAGGTTTTGTGGCTTATTTGCCTCATTTTTGGTTTAGGCAATGTTGATAAAAATATTTTGTTGCCATAGAAATATTCCTCATTTGCATAAATCCAATATGGCCGCCACAACACTTCACTTTTCTTTGTTTTTCTCTGATTAATAACTATTTTTAAGCTACTACTGATAGCAAAAGAAAAATGTTTTCAATTTGTATTTTACAGAAATCCTAGAATAACATACTGAGAGCCTAGTACAATCTAGAATTGTAAACAGTGCCTAATTTGAATAGATGTAAAAAGATTATGGTTACAAACTTGGTGCTGATAGAATGTTTCTGCTAAAAATAATTGGCTAAACATGATATGTTATGATGGTTTTTGGCTTATTTGCCTCGTTTTTTGTCTAGGCAATGTTGATGGAAATATTTTGTTGCAATAGAAATATTCCTCATTTGCATAAATCCAATATGGCCGCCACAACACTTCACTTTTCTTTGTTTTTCTCTAATAAATAACTATTTTTAAGCTACTTCTGACAGCTATAGAATAATTTATTCACTGTGTATTTCAAAGAGGTCCTACAATGGTATACTAAAAGCCTAGTAAAATCTAGAAATGTAAACAATGCCTAATTTGCATAAATGTTAAAAGATTATGGTTACAAACTAGGTGCTGATAGAATGTTTATACTTAAATATTTGGCTAAACATGATATATGCAGGTTTTTGGCTTATTTGCCTTGTTTTTGGTTTATACAATGTTTATGCAAATATTTTGTCGCTATAGAAATATTTTTCATTTGCAAAAATCCAATATGGCCACCACAACACTTAGCCTTTCTTTGTATATCCCTAATTAATAACTATTTTAAGCTACTTCTGACAGCAATAGAATTATTTTTTTCTCTGTGTATTTTAGATAGGTCCTAGAATGACACAATAAAAGTCCAATACAATCTAAGAGGTATATTTGTATAGATATAAACGATGGGTGCAATATATTCACTGATAGAAGAAATATGCATATTGAATTGAGAAAAAATACCGCAATTATTCGGTGTCGCTCAAATTTGATCAGAATTGGTATATACCAGTATGGGTACCAAAGATCAACAATACATATTGTTCCTATCTGTTCAGTGCAGGAAAATTCTACGCTGATGTTATGACAATGATTTCTGCACAGTTCAACCAGAAAAACAACAAGAAATATTTAAACCAGCAAAAAAAGAATGGCAAAAGTAAATAAGGTCTGAAACTTTAGGTACTGGAGTTCAACTTTAGCAACATGCATAGCAGAAAACGTTAGTCCCTCTTAGTTGGACCATAGACAGTCTCCCCCCCTCTACTGTCTATGGTTTGATCTGCTCTGTTAATATGTAACAGTTCATAAACAATGACAGGAAATGAGTCAAGCCTGTTTCAGACACTGGCCATCACTCCTGCACATTTGCAGGATTTCGCTTTTTCTTACCTCATATGCACATTTTTGACACTGACAAGTTCATTTGAACAATTCACATCTCAACCCCTGCATCTACCTGTACACCAAATACTGAGATGGTAGCTTTGGTGGTATGGGAGCCTTTGTGTGTGACGGACATACATCCGCACATACCCACAAATATACAGACTCAGACTCATCATATAAGCTCTTTTTGGTATTTATATATAAAACCAAATATGAGCTAAAAAGGCGACATTATGTTTAAGTAATGTATGCATTTATCTTATTTTTTATCCAGGCAATATTTTTGAATATATTGTATCGCCCAAGAAATATTCCTAATTTGCATAAATCAAGTATGGCTGCCACTGTGTTTCACTTTTCACTGGATTTCACTTAAAAATTTAAATTTAATCTTCACAAAAAGTAGTTAACCGTATTTTTCCACTGTGTATTTCGGGAGGGTCCCAGAACGACAAACAAAATGACTAGTAAACTCTAAGAGAAAGAGGTGAGAGAGTGCATAATCTGAATAAATGTAACACTCAGTAATGAGAACAAAATCGTTTCTATTAATAGATTTCTTAAAAATATATTGAGCAAAATGACATTTTATTCAAGCAATTTGATGACAATGTATTTTTTGGTGTGTAGGCAATGCATCATATTATTTAAGATTCCTCATTTTACATAACTGCAATGTGCCCCTCCTACCACTTTACTTTTCCCTTTCTTTGACCCATGAATGACTATATATAATGTTAAAAAACAAGCAAGATCATTAAAACTATTTCTTTGTTGTAAGTTTTAGTTGGGTCATGGAAATTACATACCCCATGTTTAATGAAGTTGTGCATAACACAGCTAATTTACCCAAATGGTAGATGCTATACAAATCTGGTGCTGATAATCGATTTACGAAAGTGATTTAAGAGATACTGACATTGTAATGGCTATGTAAGATCACTTTTGTGTTTTTTGTTTAGGCAATGTTTTCAAATATATCTTACAGCAATAGAAAAGTTCTTATTTGCATTAGCCCATTAAGTCAACCATGTCACTTCCTTTTTCTATTGGAACATTAATTAGTGACCTTAAATATTTAAAATAACCAAGGAAAGGTATATTCAAAGTTTAATACAATCTACATTGTGCTACAGGGCTAATTGTAAAAGATTTTATAGGAAATGCCTACATTCTATTACATGTAGTACCTGAAACTTGAAATGTTATACAATATCGTAAAGAGAGATTGGAAGTTTTTACTAACATTGCTAAATATTTTTTACCTATTTTTCAACGATTCCTCATGTGCATAAATCCTATATGATGATCATTAAAATAATTTTCTTGAATTTTTCAAATTGACGTCAACTTATTTTAATTAATTATATTATCAGTAAATCAAGAAGTTACATTAAGAGACACTACCTGTTTAAGTTATTTATTACTTTAAGTACTTCCTATCGAAAGATAATCATTTTACAACTAGTATGAACATTTTGCTCATTACAAAAAATTGACATGATTATTTATTTTCTGTGTATTTTAACTTATTGTAATGATTATATACTAATAGTGCATACAGAATGAAAAACCCTGTGAAACTAAACAATGGTTGATTCGTATAGTTAGTTTCAATAATATGTGGAACTTTCTGGCGGATTTTGATTATCTTAATACATACCAAAATGCTAGGCTAAATATCAAACGCTTTGTACTAAGTGAGGCTGAAGAAAATTTGTGTTTCAGCTCTAATGGTTTCTTCTATGTTCACCCTTACCGGTATTATTTTAAATGTTGGTAAAATGCAATTAAAGACCAGGTTATGTGGTCACTGGTAAATCAGATATTCTTTTGACTGTGTGCAACTTGCCTGTTAATGCCACGTACAGAAATTTATGATAATAAAGAAAAACAATTATAATGATCATGATGATATAGAGGTACAACTATTATACTATACCGCCAATTATGAAATATGTAATGAGCAAAGCTGTTCCTTAAACGGCTGAAAGACATTACAATAATCAAAAGACACTGCATTTCTCAAAAAGTTTTAAATTTCTTGAAGACAACAATTGAAAATTAATATAAAGTCATATCATGGACTGAAGAGCAAGATTTCCTGTTCAATCTTACCGTACACAGACATAGCATTTGGGAAAAACTGAAAAAAATCTGTTAACTGAAACATGATAATCTAAGTCAGTCTTGTCTAGATACTTTTCATAATTTTATATGGTCTAGCTGCTAATTCTAATTTTTATAACCGTGAAACAAGAAAACCAAAATGTGAAGGGATTTGCATCACAGAAGCTGCCGTTAACGAGTTTATCAATTAAGATATCAAATTTTTGACATCAAATTATCATATAATTGGTGATCCTGTATTTTCAAACTTTTGGAAGTCTCACCTCAGATTGGCCAGACTGTCAATTCCTTGAATGATCGATCTTATTGGTAATGATTCAAAAGTCTAATAATCTGCAAATGGAAAGTCCATTACATAAACAGCTCCATGAGTGATACTTGCAAATCTAAGATCTGATATCATATGCGGTACAATTATATCATCCCTTGCTTCACATCTTTTCATTGAGTTGGCCTTCCCCCTTTTTATGGGTTCTACAATGAACTACAGCAGCCTCGATAACCACGGCAGAAAACAAAATATAGACTTTCTTTTGTCAAAGAAAGGATTCAGGCTGTAAACAAATGAACAAACCTACAGGAAGATGTGAACAGGGAGAAAGAGGAAGAAATTTATGATATGATAATGACCATCATAACAATTGTCATCACCATCATGGTGATTCAAATGTGTTCGTATTTATGCTAATCAATAGTTCAATAAAGAGAAAGATGATTCATAGGCACAACGTTTAAGTGTGGTGAACCATTTATTAGTAACTAAATATTTCCATCGTCATTGAAAATAGTGACCAAAAGCGTAACAAATTCTTTCAAAAATTTTACTGCAATCGAACATGTTGTAGGAGAAAATGACTGAACTATTGACAATGGATGTCAAAAAAATTGAACACGTCCAATGATTTTTCATGAATAACCTTCACATCGTAAAAGAAAGAAGAATATCAAAAGAAAGTATTCTGATTCCCTTTATTTAACCAGTAATGCTCTGAAACTCTTCTTTATTCATTGCATTTTTGAAAGACCAGAAAATGTGAATGGAAGCTATTGTAGTCATATTGTATTCAATTATGCAAATTAGGCATTTTGTATTAAAATAATTAGCATGCAAATTAGGTCAACCTCATATTTTTTGGTATGGAATTGATAATTCTTGCAAACCTTAACAATTTAATAGAGAAAAAAATTGTTTTTATATGAGCTTAAACATTAATTTTGTCTGAAATAATGGAAAAACTGTGAATATATGCAAATTAGGTAATTTGCATGATATTTATTGTTAGGGACATTTAGAAAATAACTTGTTGAACCTTACTAAATTGTGTTGCAATGAAAAAAGTCACTTGAATTCAGTTTACATGCCCAAAGTGTGAGTATAGCAGTCATTTTACAGGCAATATATAGCTAATTTGAATATATGCAAATTTAACCAATTTGCACCCCTTAGATTTTCCTATACTTTTAGTATGCCATTAGTGAGAGCTTTCTGAAGGTCATGGTGAAGAAATAATTTCTGTTGCAATTAGTCCTAGGTCTAACCCTAAAATGACTGGACTACTAAGACAGTGGACTTAATTTACACTGTCAGATTTCATCAATTGTGTGGGTGTTTCATTACCAAACAAGTTTTCCTGAGGGGTAGGGTACAGTTATCCTAAAAATCGTTAGATATTTTTGTTCAAATCCAACCAGTCTTTAGTTGATTCCATAAAGTTTCCCTTCATATTCATTGTTAGATATTTGTCATTCTAAATATCAATGTTCCAAATGTTCCGTTAACAATAGTCTATCAAGGCCATTTAAAAATGTTAATGACGTCATTTCAAGATAAATATTACAAATGTATACCACAATATACATTCAATATTTCAGTTTTGTATAATTAAGTTCCTGCCTTAAAAAATTGTATGCGGAAGATTGCTGTGTAGAGACATAAATGTTCTATTGTAGCATTTCGACATACTATTAGAAGAGCAAAGCATCATTCCAACTTTTCCCCACACAGAAACTGGGCAGTTTGGATTATTCATACCTATCTTAATCCTACTGTTCGTAATGTTTATGTTGTAAACACATCTATCGCACACTTTAAACACCTTTCCCGGGTTCTTGAACCCGGTTGGTCAAAATTGGCTGTTCTGGCCTTTTTGATCACCCCTCTTAAAATGCTTGGATAGTTGACTTGGAAAACAATTAACATTAAAAGTTTCATTAGCAATTAAGCCAAACACCGGAGACATCATGAGACACGAACAATCGCAACAACACCAATTCAAAGAAAAGTCAAATTGGACTCCACGAACAGCAAAAAATACAAAAACCTGAAAGCTATCTAAAGCTGCTAAACTCGCACTTCTAGAGATACCCTTTCAAACAAGGAAACAAAACATGTCGCGTGCCCAAAGATTCGCGATAAACCAGCTTGCAAACAGTAGACAAATTACCGTAAAAAACCTTTGACAAGGGTCGGGTTTTGTCTTTGTCAACACAAAAGATTACGTACACGAATGCGA
>LD343687.1:38259-66825 GCA_001465055.1 Ptychodera flava | reverse complement strand
AAAAGTAAACTCATGAATTTTAATAGACGGGGTGGCTGAGACCAATTTCAATAGAGATTGGTCTCAGCCACCCCGTCTAAGTCTGTGTGGGGAAAAGTTGTCATGTTCAAACATGGACCAAAATCACATATTAATTGAAAGTTAGTTATAACGACTTCAAACTGAATTTGCTATTTATCAACAGGCACCATGGTACCAATATGTAGTTTACTTAGATAGCTAAAACCATGACGCAGATTGAGTTTTAGTGAAGTAGAACTACTTTAACAATGCTGTATCTGTGCCTATGTCTGTCATAGTTCCATTTGGATTTTCTTAAAATTGACCAAGAAGAAGCGAACAGATTTTTCTGGCCTTGTCTGACATGCAGCAATTTATCATCGGCGATTGATTATCTAACTGATACTATTTTTTGTCTTACGTCAATTGGTGAGAAAAATCCCTCAGATCTGTCGGTTGTAAAACTGATCTCAAAGGCCGACCTGATCTCACTACTATCAGAGAAATATGCACAGAATGAAAATCTTACAAGGAAGTGTAAAAGACTATATTCGACAAAAACAGTGAAGTACACACATGACATTTACCTATCCCAACAAGAAGTGCCTCTTTCTCAAACGGCGACTCCACTTATATTACCCAACAACGACCGGCTGTTCCGATCAGAGTATGATTACAATCAAACTTTTAAGTAGAGAAATCGAGACACAGTGTAACGTCGTAATTGAATAAAACGAGGAAGTTTAAAATACTAATATTGTCATGTTCAGGTATCTTGGCAACAAACATAATCTACAAACGACTCTCCGAATAAAGTTATCGTCTGGCTACGAAAGAGTAACACCTAACCTTTCTGAGCAAAGACACCTGTTTACAGTAATAAGTGTACACATATTGACTGGCCTTGAGGGCAACAGCATACGCCTGTACCCCGAGGGACTGTGAGTCACCCCCAAAACAGACTGTTTCCTGAGGCCGAAGAACTTGTTTGCGTTGACATGATAACCATTCCGTCAATGTAAACAAACAATATGGCAGCCAGTCTTTCTCCAGCGTTCGAAATTTAAGTCCGTCGTAAAAGGTTCGTAAATATTAGTCGTAATTATTAGAGTGTAATAAAGTTTAATCGCCTTGGAAATTTTGAGTCCAAGTATCTCTGTTTTGTTGCGAGCGAGGATGATTTCAGGGCCACAACACTGGACAAATGGATATATTATCATAATCATGTGGGGGATAACGTCACAAAATTCACTGATATTGAATAGGGAAAAATATGTACTTATAGGGAAAAATATACATGTTATTTGATAAATTGTAATGTAATTTAAAGTTCCATTAGCTGTATCTTCTGGCGATTTTTCCATTAGTTTTGATCGAAATAATCACTGGCTCATGTTGAATAGCCTGTCAAATAACAGAGAATCGAATATTATTCGGAAACATTACGTGCCCTACAACTAAATAACATGTGATTTTACAACAAAAATTTCAATTTTTGTCCGGACAGAAAAACAAACTCTGTTGACACGAGGATTGCAACGTAGGCATTCTTCTGCACCTGCGCGAACCATTTACAGCAATTTCAAAATAAATATTATATATTATTGCCTGAATACATGGGTTTAGGTGCCCTAGAGCAGGTGACAATTTGCCCGACGCCAGGAGGGCAAATTGTCACCTGCTGCGAGGGCACATAAACCCATGTATTCAGGCAATAATATTTTTATTACATGCCTCTTCACAGTTAATGCTATATAACATTTAGTTACATGCAGAGCATTTTCAAACAATTTTACCATTATCGACCAGCATCAAACAGATTTTAACGAAAGTCCAAATAGCAGTGCGCGCATGGATATTTTACATCTAGCGTTAAGCGTCTACTTTGACGTCGAAAACATCGAAAGGCTTCTCTGGCCCGGGTAACCATGGAAACCGGTCAGTACATCGTTCACCGGCCCGCTAACATCCCGGATGTTCCTATTCAAATCAATGCACTGATTTGCAGTCACCTCGAGGCATGTAATAATCATTACTTTTGCCCGGTACTTACGTCGTAGTCCATTGTCCGAGCACGTTGCGTAGCCAGATGTCTGGCAATCCACGACGCGATGTTGTTGTGATCCCGCAATAAACGTGAACTTGTACATCTCACGTGATCGCGGGGTCACCATATCTGCGTTCTCCCCAGCATGCTGAGCATGCCAGACGTCAACAAACGAGCTCAGAAGGGCAACACGTTTGGACAAAATTTAGCAGTTTTATGTGGCTATAAAATCACTAATCATGTTTATTTCTTCGTAAAACAACATTTTGCAACAAATATGAGCCTTCAACATGGAACTTTCCAAGGTAGAAAATGGTAAAAAGTTACAAATAATGGCCCTTGAACATGAAAAGATACCAGCTCTTTAGTTTTGCTGGGTGATTCATGATTACTATGCAGATAAAAACTTAACAGCGAAACAGATAATTCTTATTACAACATAAAATTATCGATTGATTTGAGAACGCTACATTTGACGATTAACCGCATACGAACATTTTACATTGTTACCAAAAAACATGTGCCTTATTTTTAGATGCCTTTGTTCCTTATCAAATGGAACTCTTGACACTAATATAGTTAATAAGTTTTTTTTAATATGTAAGAAAATACATCTGTCTCTATCAACATTCTTCTAGGCTAAATCCTTCACTATTTAAATTTGAAGCTCATATTCTTTTTTTGTTTCACTGGTTTTTGTCATAAAAGCGAAAAGATACCAATCTGCCGAAAATTTATAAACAATCTTTGCCTGTGTCTTAAAACTCTTCTTCTTATTATTATTATGTGAGTAAGCGAAAGAATTTTAGCTCTAAAATTTCTTTCCTTTTTTAGAATAGCACTGACTTCTAGCTTGTTCAGTTTCCACTTCTTGATATTACGATATTTCAGTATTCCACCCATTAATATTTGTTTAAGCTTTTGTATCAGCAAAACTGTTTCATACATCATACAACACAAATTATTATGGGGGAAATAGTTTCGTTGACCGGTGATATGAGATACACTAGAGACGAAGTGGTTTGTTATAACTGTCACGATTAATATTCATTATTTGTAATGTTTATTCAACCGTAATTTTGATTTATTTTGCATGTTATGAGGTTGATGTTAAGTGTCACCTTACAATGAAATATGCAACCAATTTTTTCTTCAAATATTTTCTAAACATTGCATCATCAAAGCTTTGGAAACGGTTTGTTACAATATCCCATCGATAGATGGTTTCATAGTCGAGAATATAATTCCGAAAATGGAAACATAGAGTGTAGCGCATGTGTCAATCGATACACGAATAATTTTCGGAAACAGCTTGCAGCTGCTTGCGTTGTGTCACTTCATGTGTACAATTGATACTTTGGTAGCTTGATCATTGCAATTTGCGACCACGGCCGGCTCGACCGACGTGACAGTACTAGTGCTAGCGTCTGCGTCGTTGAAAATCATTGTATCTTAGTGTTAAAAGCAGAGTGAAGTTTGCCTGGAATGACTTTTTAGTCTTACGTTATCTATGAATGTATAACTTCGCCAGGAGGTATGTGTACACTGAGTAGTTAACAGGCATCGCGATCGGTACAATAGTTTGACTACAGTAACAGGAACTAGCCTATGGCGTGTAATAACATCGTTGTAGGAGTATAATTGGAAAGTTTAGACTCAAGGGACTCTTTTTATTGTGATGAAAACAATTCTCCAATATTTTTCGTTCGGCTGGGAAAATACTCGTGTCGCAATGACTTTTTGATCAATCATCTTCAACTCGTTATGACTCAGTATTTGTACGTCAACGATATTTTCCCTTGCTGCAGGAAGCAATAATATAGCCCCTCATGACCAACAATGGACGAAGGTATACTTCACGTAGCATAATGAACGAAAACAATACGAGTAATCTATGAAGTGCAAATTCTGCCGTAGGTTATACCATTATGGGCAAAAAGAGGTACACTCTTATTGTCTTGGCAATGCCAGTAAATGTGTAGATGTAGAAAACACCTAGGCTGCAATGCTGGGTTATTAGAGTGGGATTGAAATCACAAAATTCACTTGTATTGATAAGATATGATATAAAAGGGAATAATATGTAAATATATAGATAGAAAAATTCATATCGCTACATAAAGTGTTATGTTAATTAGGAAGAATATGTAATTATATAGGCAGATATGTTCATACTGTGAATTGCTTTGAAGCATTGGCATTAGACGAACTAGACATATTGTCTAAATCGAGGTGTTGCCAGCACTGTCAGGTGCAATTAACAGCTAAGCGGTAACATGAGTCGATCATAAAAAAATCAACTCTGCAAAAGTTGAAACATTGTCTAGCAGACGGTCAGACGTAGTCTAAACAAAACCACCACATATGTCTATATATATATAAAGCACTGTCCAAGTCTTTTCACTTGCTATCAGGTGTAGTTGTTTTGACTACATCTGACCTGCTGCAGGACAATGTTTCAACTTTGGCAGAGTTGATTTCTCTGTGGTCGACTGAAATTACTGCTCAGCTGATAATTACACCTGACAGTATTGGCAACACCTCAATTTAGACTATGTGTCTAGTTCGTCTAATGCCAATGCTCCAAAGCAATTCACAGTATCATTTAAAAAAATTACTTTCAATAATGTACTTTTGCAAGAAATATACAAACTCACTAGTTTTCCCAGGTTATTCATGATTACGACGCAGTAATACTTCAAGGCATTCCTGGTATTTTTAGTAAGTATCGCCATTCTCTCAGTCCAACACCTGATTTTAGCCTTATTGGCTATTGGGTTATTTCTCAAACTGGTGGTAACATGGTCGATTTTAATATCCCTGAGATTTCCGTTAAATTTGTTGAAGAGCAGCTTTCTTTATTGAATGAATTTAAATCAGCTGGTAGCGATAATATTTCTCCAAAGCTTTTGAAGTTTGGTGTCACTTGCGTTGCAGAATCTGTTACCGATATATTTAATACGTCCATCAACAGTGGTGTATTTCCTGGTTGTTTTAAATGTGTCAAGGTTATTCCAATGCATAAGAGAGGAACTAAGCACGATGTTAACAACTAAAGACCTATCTCCCTTTTACCAGTTCTTTCTAAAATTCTGGAAAAGCATGTATATATTAGTCTTTATAATTACTTGCAGTCATACAAACTTATTGTCGATTCACAGTCAGGTTTCAGATTTCAGACAACATCACTCTTGTCACATCGCTTTACTCAAGTTTACTGATCAGCTGTTAAAGAATATGGATGAGGGTTTATACAGTGGTGTTATGTATTTAGATTTATGTAAAGCCTTCGATATCGTTGACCATGAAATATTCCTTAGAAAACTTTCTATGTACAGGCTTTCCGATATGTCACTAAAGTGGTTCGTTCCTACCTTTCAGGGCGTAGACAATTTGTCACGTACATGGGAGCACACTCTGATGTTATGCCGATGATAAGTGGAGTTCCTCAAGGTTCTATTTTAGGCCAATTCTTATTCCTAGTGTTTATTAATGATCTTCCGCTTTGTCTCAATTCGGGAAGTTTGAATATGTTTTCTGATGACCAGACCATGTGTGTTTCAGGCATTTATATTGATCACATTGAAAATCGTGTGAACGGGGATCTTCTGTCAAATTGGGTTCATAACAATAATATGGCAAGCAATTCTACAAAAACAAAGTGTATGGTTGTTGCATCTTCCCCGCAAAATCAAAGTATTTTTTGCCTCTGACATTGTGTTTTATATCTATATTTATAACACTAGAATAGACGATGTTACTAGCCACAAACTACTTGGTGTACAAATAGACAACACTTTAAGTTGGGATAACCACATAAATGATCTTTTAAAAATCTTTCGACCAGAATAGATGTTCTTATACGACTTCGCGCTACTTGCTAAAGAAATGTACTTTTATTGGTTTGCAATGCTTTGTTTCTTTCATTGAGTGATTACTGCTGTATTGTATGGGGTAATACGTCTAAGACAAATCTCCAACATTTGTAAACTTCAGAAAAGAGCTGGCAGGGTCATTCTCGGTGTGGACACGACATTTTCCTCTCGAACTCTGCTTATCAGTGTGCATTGGTTAACAGTTGATTTTCGCATTGTGTACTTCACGGCTATTATGTCTTTTAAAGCTCTAAATGACCTAGCACCCAGCTATATTAGAGATCTTTCAGACCTCTTTCTGAAATGAATCGTTTAAACACTAGAAGTGTTAGCGCTGGTGACCTTTACCCACCAAGGTTCAGGACTACCATGGGTCAAAGGCCGTTTGCTTTTCGAGCAACGGAAATTTGGAATTCTATTCCTGTGTCTACTCGTAATTGTGAAAGTTTGTTGTCATTTAAATCTGCTTTGCATAGTTATCTCTTCATGAAATTTTGTAACGAAGGTTCTGATCTGGATTAGATTATTTAAATTTGTATTTATTGTTTATACGAACCGTACTTTTCTTACATCTCCTAGAGCTTTTGTATAGCTCTGGAGGGCTCTGATGTAAATTACTATATTTATCTATTGTAATCAGATTAATAATAATAATAATAATAATACTAATAATAAAGTGAAACATACAATTTTTGTTCATGCAACATTAAATTGCCAAATTTATTTGAGAACACTACATTTTACGATTAATCACATACCCACATTTAACGATGTTAGAAAAAAACTTCTGCTTTATTGTTAACTTCCTTTGTTCCTTGTAAAATTGAGCTCATAATACTTGCAATGTGTTTTTTAAATGTTTTTGTTTCATTTTTACCATGACAGTAACCAACTTTGTGTCTATCTACTTTCTTCTTGGATACAATCCTTCACTTTATAAGTTGAAGTTTATACTCATAATTTCTTACATTTTTTCTTTGCTCTTTGAGCTCAAGCTCAATTTGCTGGCAGCCAAATTCATTCCACTGCATCTCGACACCATAAAACTCTCCTACAGTTGCAACACTGTGACATCATATGTTGCAGGCAAAAGACAATTTATAAGCTGTTATTGGAGCAGGCATAAACCATTTTAAAGAGAAATGATGCATTTGAGATTGAAATCCTCGCTAAAAGCAAATCTATGACAAAAGTATCATCGTTTCTATAATTCTTCACCTCCTTGCTTTCTTGTTAAGATTCCAGCTGAGACGAGTGGAAGACCACTTAACGAAGCAAACTATAACGCCATTAATAAAATCTTGCATCTCATAATAAATCGTTAGACACGATAGATGGTCAAATATAACTTATTAGAGTGTAGTGACGTATTGTATTTAGTCTCGCTAAAACTGTTCTAAGTTGAAAATAACCCATCGAAGGGTACAATCCAACGGGGTGAGACATTTAAATGTTACCATACAGTGTGGACTAAAACCACTGTCAGGCTAATTTTCGAGAGTCTAACAAAAGAGACCTCGACCAAACTTATTATGTTCAACACAGGTCCTGTTGAAAAGAGTAACTTAATTAAAACATGCCTATGTTTCAATTTCAACGTTCCTCTGAGACTCTGTGCAAGGTTTCGATCTCTTACTCAATCAGTTTTGGTATAGTGTAAATTAGTAACGATAGGGATTTCATGTGTCTAACTACCACGTATATATTCTTCCTATAGTACACTAAAGACGTTTCACGACCTGATGTCATATGCACGTGGTAATACTGATAATGCAATCTTTTTTGATAAAATTAATGCAGTATGTCATTCTGACAATGGTCTTTTCGGGTCAGCTTGTTTAGTTTCATATATATGCTAGTGCTCCTTCTTTTCAAAGGCTGGTAAATGCCATCTATTTGCTCCTCGTTAATGTTTTCATAATCGTGGAATGTGGACCCTTCATAACTATGTGTTGTACTATTGTCAAAATCGCTACGGCTTGAGCACTTGTCACCAACATTATCCCACTGTCAGGTGTTTTCTTCTGAGTCAATATCACATCTCCGAGATAATATAGAATACAGTGATACATGTACATATAAATACAGCCTCACATAAGTTATGTTATGTCATGAGAATCATATGCATGGTGCTATAATAAAATTGTGTTACTTTCATGTAAGCTTTAATCACACTTCTGCATGGTCGATTTATATTTATAATGTTGGTCTCACAACAATTTACTTTGGCATTTCTCGGCTATGCACCTCTTAATATTAAAATCGAGTATTCTATTTTGACAATTGTATCGAATTAATGATGTTTATAAGTCGATTTAGGTTTTGAGTTTCATGTAAAGGCTAACGGTTCTACTTGTCAAAGACTGATAGGTATGGTCTGTTTGTCTCGTCTGGACGTCTTCGTACTCGTGGACTGTAGCCTCTTCATCACAGTCACCCCTTGCACTTTGGTCAACGTAGCTAGTGTACGACGACTCATCATTATCGTTGTCTCCAGTTATTTCCAGGGTGGATTCTTCTCTTGGAAACTTTGTTAACTCATGAGCTGCTTCGATTGATGCGTCGCTTTCAGAATGAGGCTTGTTGTCATTCACTTTCTTTCGCCGACAAGGACAAACGAGAGCAGCAAGACCAGTAACAGCAAGCAACAAGCTTAACCCCCCAATCACTATATATAATGTCACCGTTGATTGTCCTGTCTGAATTTCAAGTGACGCAGTTGGTTCTGCGAAGATGCTTTGTTTCTTTATCGTAACAATAGCTGTATCTGATACCCTAGGATTTCCATAATCGACTGAACAGGTGACATTAATTTTCGATTTTGTTGGTGTTATATGTTCTTCAAATTTGTCAAAATTGATTGTCAAGTCGTAGTTTGAGTGATCAAGTTGTTTTTGGTTCAGGAACCATGAGTATATCACTGGAATCGATGGGTTAGCGTTGACATTACACTCAAATGTTACCGAATGACCAACTGACACCCACTGCATGAAAACGCAATAATACAGATAAATTCACATTAATGAGTTGACTGTATTATTGAATAATACGCGTGAATTCAGATGAATCCACATGAATACAGGCTTGCTGAATACAAGCAATGGATTATTAACTGTATTCATCTGTATATGCACTATTCAGCTAAAATACAGGCAAAAATCCATGCAAATACAGTAAGTATTATTGGCTTTTTATGCAGTGACCTGGGTTGATTTAGGTTCGACCGATACAACTGGTCCAAAATGCACATTCAATGGACCAATCACACACTGACGTCTGGCTAGAACCGCTTTGCCCTTCATAATACACGTTATGTTCGCACCGTTGTCGGCAGGTGTCAAAATCCACGTATCTCTAACATCGGCATCTTTATAAACAACACGTGTTCCGTTTAATTCTTCACCGTTTCGTATCCATGACAGATGTATAGGTCCATTCCCTCCTCTAGAAATGCACTCTGTCGTCAATGTATCACCTGATGAAAAGTTCTGTGATTCAACCGTACTGCATGACGGATAGTTCTCGCCCGGTGGGTAAAGGACCTCTAAAATCACCCCACGTGATTTCAAAATAACTTCACCCGACGTCTTGAGGTATATACTGCAAAAAAATGTTCCTGCATCACTTTTTCTCACATTAACAATTTGTAGGAGATACTGGTCTCCATGGTTTCCACCAATGACTGAGTATCGATCAGTTTGTCCTCTATCTTCCAAACATGTCGCGTTAGCTTCTGTAGTGACGATGTCTAAATCTTCCCTTGTCCATTTCACTGACATTATATTTGATTCTACAGCTTGAGTGCTACACTCCAGCGTCGCAGTTCTACTTTCAATGACACTCACATTTCTTGGTTCTCGTCGAAATTGAGGTTTTCGAATGACTATCACCTTTGCATTATTCGAAGTGAGTAAAGCTGGTCCGAACTCTGAGTACAGTTGACATCGATATGATCCTCCGTCTTGTTTAGAAACGTCAAAGAGTTTTAGGGTGCTTGTCAAGGAAAGGTTATATCGACTGTACATTCTCTTCTGTTCATGAACTTTATACTCAGAAGGCGTTTCTTCCGTGAAACTACTGTTATTAAGTTGCCAACGTATGTTATGCACTTCCCTTCCTATTGAAGTGATGTGTACTGTGCACTGCAATGTAATGAACATACCCTCAATGGTGTCAGTATCCATTGGTTGGTTGACAAAAGAGTATTCCGCCATTACTCCATACAGCAGTGATAACTGTAGTACACGGCAGGTAAGTGATGACATGACTGTCTCTTTTTGCATGAAAAACACCAAAAACAAGAATCAATGACTGTAACATGCACTCTATGGTGATTTGGCCCTTGTGTTTCACTTCCGAGTGTGGAGCGAGATACTCTCCGTGAAAGAACGATTGCAATATTGGTTGCGAACGTGTATACGCATGGCAGACTAATACAACGATATAAAGTCATTAATATTGCAAAACACGGAGCCGCAAACGCGCTCCTTACATATTGGCACATTCTTATCGCGTTGCCGACACTGGGAGGTGTGGTAGTTTCACATTTCATTTTGGTTTCAGATGAAATTTGCACATGGAAGGGTAATGGAAGCTGTCATGGAAGGATGACGTATGAGGCTAAGAATACATTTTTTTTGCACAACTGGTTGTTAGTACTGCATTCGTTCTGCAGCATGTAATCTAATACGACCATATTGAAATGTTATCACACAAAATAAAACGATGTATGGGAAGATGATAAAAATGAAAACAGTCTGTTCAACCTACAGCAGGTCTACACGGCTCGACGAAACGGCGGCTTTGAAGAGACAAGAGTTGGTTAAGTAGTGTTGCTTTACTATGTCCTATACTATGTACTGTCGTTTAAAATGACTTCATATCGAGATTAGGAGATATACATAAGCATGTGCTTTGAGAGGTGACAATGAGAGGCGGTTGTTCAACTCTAAGAAAGAAAAAGATACGGTAGTACAACTATCAAAATGAAGGAAAGGTAGCAGTGGCCCAAGTCATATACTGGGCTTTCGCAGACGGAATAGACGTCAGAGACAAGAGACGAAATATTACCAGAAATCAGGTGATGCAGTGATTTTCGTGAGGTAGTTCACATTAACGATATTTGTTCTCTGTTCTGGATCTCCGTCGGGTTTCGGACCCGCTTCAACTGACACATTTATTGCTGATGGCACACGCGTGTAGTCTTTCCTCTCCAGTCGTCAAACCTACCATCGGGCCTTAATGCTGATAACACACGATGAGCACGCTCTCATAATTTTGGTTTTCTACACATGGGTAACTCTACTTCTCCTACAACACCAGCTCGAGCTCTGACGATCTCTGCCCTCCCAGAAGTGAAGTTCTTGTCTCATATATCAAAATCCATTTTATTATGTGTACACTCTGGTTATTTATCATATTATTGTGAACCCAAAGTGTCCCGTATTTGTTTCCGTTTATTTCTTAGCTGTTTGACTTGCAACACACCATGCTTTAGTCATCGAAAGTAACAAATATCGGACTGTGGTTGAGCGGATTGAAAGTGTCTTGTATGTCTACATGTACACCGTCAAAAATCCCTTATACTTTCTTTGTCCGGATTGCACACTTGTGAAACTTAACCTGCAATTCGGGTTTAGATGTACAGAAAGTTGCAATCCCATGTTAGACGGAACGCTTCTGACAATTATTTGACATCAATTCTTACGATGACATTTTTACGGCGATGTTGAGTCGAATACAATGTAAAATATATCAGTATTGATTTGGTACCATTTTGTCTCGTCATCTGGGTTTTTTCAGCGTTTTTTTACAATTTTACAATTTTTTTCCACTGATAGTACAAGATGAATCATCGTATATAAACCGTAGAAGGAAGTACGAGTGGCAGTCGGAGCATACAATCGGCAGTGTACATGTATCTTAAAACTACCGGATGAGTGTGGGTCAGAGGTTGTCTGAGTACGCGCGCACATCCCTCTCCCCCACACGATGACTTGACCTATAAAGGATATCATTTGCACTTTTCGTATAATTTTTCATATTCACTAACTGAAGACTCTTGTTCATCATTATTGAGTATTTTTGCTTCTTCGGTAAAGTTTGCGAGAGTTACGGCATTCACCATTGTCATTATCACCCCGAGTAATATGACATTAAAAGACCTATGGTGCGAGTTTAGAGTATAATAGAGTTTTCTATAAGGGAATCTTGCTTTATCGATACGTTACTCTTACCATGAGACGGTCTATGAATTGCTTAAGGAATTGGCCTTACTAATTTTGTTTCTCCAAGGAAACGATCATGGCCTTGGATAGAAATTGTTTCAGCCTTTACCCTGGCTATGAATTTTGTAATAAAATGGACTCGCGATTTAACGTATAGGGGACATTCTGATCTCCATAATAGGACTTAGTCTCATGGAGGACAGAGGTAGACAGTATCTTTCTTGACTCCTGGACCCTATACATTCAGCAAAGTCATAAGGTACCTAAGTTTCTTGACGAATTCGTAATAGTAAATCTCGGATAAATATAGCCGCCAAAGTGCTTTAAATCTGGTTTTGACGTCAGTGCATTTCATCTATAATTCATATCAATGTCATATCACCAGGTATGGAATTGTATCTTGTTCGATCATAGATTAATCTATGGTACTTCGCGCTAAGTGGTCCAGACCTGTGCTTTAGGAGAACAACTCAGCAAATATCACTGTTTGTCCAGTCAGCTCGAATTGATGATTCTCTCAGGGGAAAACGGTCATACACAATTGCCGATTATGAAATAAATAATAAGAAAAGCGTTCTGAGATTTTCACAAGATTTCATTTCAAAATACAAGCTGTTCTTCATTTCTTTCATAATGTATGGCCTCTAAAATAATCCCTTGCAAAATTTAAGCTTGTCCAGTGATAAGTATATGATAATAATGGCGGTAATATAACATTATACAGTTATTTGTGCGACTGCTAAGCCTGACGTAACATTTCAATTTATATTTTAAACCAATTTTGATATTTTTTGTATTGAAACGTACATGCTAGCATCAATCGTTCCAATCATAATATTTTGAGTGAAATGCTGAAAGTAAACCCTGTGAAACAACTCTGAATTCAAGTTAGGTACCATGGAAAAAACATGAAGTACATAGACATAATCATTGAGAAAATATAATTACTTGAGAAATATTGTGTCACAAGTTATAAACTGACAATCGTGAAAAGACCAATATCATATTGATCAAAACTCTTCTAAATCAGTATTGTCACATGAGTTTTAATGGGAGAATTTCTGATGAAATGGTCATGGCAATGATTTATATCATACTAAAATAACAAACGAAGTTATAACAAGAGCTGTGTGTACTTGCGACACTTTCCATGTCATAATATAATAGAAAGGTATTTCGTCATATTTTACTCATGACTAACCATCAAAACCAGTTTCACTCCAGCATGTTTGATAAAAATACTCAAAATAATTCGTCACACTTTTCCTATGACGACCCATCAAAATTAACTTCACTTCAACAAATGTCATATCTTTTGACAACACATTAAACATGGTTGACAACAGTACATGCAATTAATGGACCCTAGGTAAGTTTACACGACATGGCAACCAGTTCTTTATTGTGTTAACACACCGTCACGGACACTACAAAATATTATGAGTTGATGGAGAAATAACATAGAAGACTATACAACATTTGTACAAATATTCTTTTTAAAAGTTTAACTAGAAAATATATACATCAGTTGTAGAAAATAAGGTGAATGTATCAGGATTTTACCCCGCTTTGCATGATTTCCTGCAAAATGATTTGTTACGCAAAAAAAGAAAATAATTTTTCATTTTTATCTCCCCATGAGCTTATGATTGTTCTAGTTTACACATTTGCCCTTTAGTACATTTAAGTCATTTTTACTGCAATTTTTGAATCTTAGAAAAACATTAATAGTATTTTCAGCACAATTTTGCTTATTTTTTGTTAGTTTTCTAGTCATTTTTGTAGTATGGTAAAAGCATCACGGACACTACACATTCAGGAATATGTGTGTGAAACAAACTATTGTTTTCTATAACCAGTAAACCTGTAAAGATAGTAAAATTATGACAAGAATTGATTACAAACAAATCAAAAACATATCATTAAGGAAGTTTATACATAAAGAATATTTGTAGTACTGGTATTTTTCAATGACCAGAAAATTTTATCAGAAATACAACACTGAATGCGAAAAATTTTGAGATAACTGGTATGTAGACAATGATAACTGGTATGTAGAAAATGCTATACAATGCAAAACTGTCCTCGTAACACTATAAAGTGAACAATAAATGATTTACTGAACATTTGGTTTCCAACATATAATTGTGACTTGTATTTCACTAGCGTCACGGACACTATCAGATCTCTCGACCACTATATCGTCTTTCGTCCATACCACGTTATGTTTTATTGGAATCTACAGAATTTAGTTTGCATTGTAATATCGTCATGTGACCTTCAACGGCAGTGACATTCTTCGGATCTTGCGGAAATCTGGGTATTGAATCGATCGTAACCTATACTTTTTCCGAGCAGGTTAGATTTATCCTAAACTTTCCAGATAAAAGACAACGATACGACCCTTTGTCTTGTCTTGTTACATTTACGATAGAAAGAACCGTTACCTTGATCAAATTTCTCTTCAACTTCATAGGTAAATCGAGACTGCGAGAACGAAAAATTATATCAGTTAGTTTGCCAGTGTAAGGTATAATTTTGACCTCCCCCTTACATACACTCCGCATAGAAACTGAACAGACGATCCTTCGATGTTGAGAGTGTTTTCGGGCTAAATTGCGAAGCGGCTGTGTTCTGCTGCAACTCTGTAAAACATTTCTTTCTGTAGTGTGTAAATGCAAAAGACTATCATGACTGTTGTGCTCGGTTTAGGATATATGTGAACTCAGTGGTTTGCTAAGTTGATATCTCATACCGTGGTTTGTTCCGTGATGTTTCAGCTACTTTTTAAGCTTCAAACCGATCACACGATCGCCATTGATGATGAAAAATGTGAGAGCATTCCAACTTTTCCCCACACAGAAACTGGGCAGTTTGGATTATTCATACCTATCTTAATCCTACTGTTCGTAATGTTTATGTCGTATCGCACACTTTTAACACCTTTCCCGGGTTTTTGAACCCGTTTGGTCAAAATTGGTTGTTCTGGCCTTTTTGATCACCCCTCTTAAAATGCTTGGATAGTTGACTTGAAAAACCATTAAAATTAAAAGTTTCATTGTAAAAAGTGTGAAAGAGGCTCCCCACCTAACTATCCAAAATGTTTTTGTGTCGAGTTTGTGTTTGATTCGTTTCAAAAATGTGTTCCTACATTCTAATCCGATTGTTTGTGTTAATAAAACTCTTTGTTTCGCCTCGGGTATTTGTAGGGAAGTTTGGATTAGTGTGAACGGTAATGTATTGTTTGTGTGGGGAAAGCTTATGGAGAGACGCAGCCGGACCTATTGTGTTAAAAAGTTGATAGAGTGGCCCTTTGACGCTTGCGTTTCGAAACCCGAGTGTGGTTTCTCATCAGACGCACTGTAGATTCTTTCCTTAGTTTGTGTTTGTGAAAAATTATTTTAATGCATTTTAGTGGTCTTGCTCTTCGAGTAGCGAGGCAAGTATATTAATGTTTGGGTCTCGTTGTGTGTCCGTTTGGTGGTTCAGTTTCAGTTTGTTTGTTCTGTTTCTTTACTTCAGTAAATTTTGTTTTGATTAGTGAGTCTTTTAAGTTTTAGATTTTTGCCGAGGTTTGTGAATTTTTAGGCAATAAATACCACTGCGGGGTACGGATTTTATGTTTTCTGGATCAAGATACTTACAAGTATCATGATCGATGTGTTTGTACTCGTACATTTGTTTAATAGTCCGTGTACTTTGTTTACTGTTTGTTCTGTGTCGTCACTGGCTAGTTGTGTATAATACTTAGTGTTGCGTAATTGTCTTTCGCATTCGTGTACGTATAATCTTTTGTGTTGACAAAGACGAAAACCCGACTCTTGTCGAAGGATTTTTATGGTAATTTGTCTACTGTTTGCAAGCTAGTTGATCGCGATTCTTTGGGCACGCGACATGTTTTGTTTCCTTGTTTGAAAGGGTATCTCTAGAAGTGAGAGTTAAGCAGCTTCAGATAGCTTTCAGGTTTTTGTAGTTTTTGCTGTTCGCGGAGTCCAATTTGACTTTTCTTTGAATTGGTGTTGTTGCGATTGTTTGTGTCTCATGATGTAGCGTAGTCACATTTTACGAACAGCACAAAATACAAAAACCTGAAAGCTATCTGAAGCTGCTAAACTCGCACTTCTAGAGATACCCTTTCAAACAAGGAAACAAAACATGTCGCGTGCCCAAAGAATCGCGATAAACCAGCTTGCAAACAGTAGACAAATTACACGGTGCCTTGGGCCAGCTTCTTCTACGTTGCACGTTGCACACCCTCTCAAAACCTTGTCACTCACCTATATATTTTTATTGAGTAAATGCGAATGTATTTTCAAAGAGGAGACTTACAGTCCAGTTGCTGTGATGTACTTTAAGAAAAATTAAGACGTTTACAGGAAAATTCAGTTTAGGCTACCCTCGGCTTTTCCAGTAACCGCGAGTTACTGGTAGTGGTAGCCTGCGGTAATTTATGCACTCAAATACGATCACGGACGTACCACGCACGTACAAATACCACGATAGTAAGCTTACGATGTTGTGTGGGCCGCTGTGTGCATGTTTCATTCACAGCTTTACCGACGAACATATACTGCACACGGGCACGAGCTTTAATAGGCGGCTTCAAATTGTCCCTTTCCAATGAACGTTAGTGTTGTATTTGTAGTGACATGTGTGGAACCAACTAATTTGTCATGCTTTGTAAACAGTAAGTGACATGTGTGGAACCAACAAATTTGCCCGCATGCTTTGTAAAGAGTAATTTTAATTCATTGCTCTCGTGTGGGGGGGGGGGTCTCAACCTGATGTAATCGAAAATCCTCAGATTTCCATCTGATATAAGTATGTACGTACACAAGAAAAGTAAACTCATGAATTTTAATAGACAGGGTGGCTAAGACCAATTTCATTCAAGATTGGTCACAGCCACCCCGTCTAAGTCTGTGTGGGGAAAAGTTGTCATGGTCACTTTTTGTTTGGCTGCTACATTTATACCAAATTATGTCTTCTGTTTTCTAACTATTGGATTATCCCTTCCAATTTTAGGACAGCCAGTAATGGGAAACAGTAACTGCCACATCGTACGGCCCATACCCAGCGTGTGGTCTGAAAAAGCGGGATTTCGTATATTTTCCATGCCCTGATGATGGCAGTATGATCTGACCAATAGGGTGCCGGAGGGCGCTTCCTAAGCGAAGCTCTGTATCAATATCACAAGGTGAAAAAAGATGAACTCAATCAAGATGAGCTAGGTTGATTCCGCCCTCTGTGTCATAAATATAAAACTAAATAGTTTGACTTCAGAAAAATACAACAAGCCAAACCTATGAAATACAACGGAATGAACTCAGATCTGAAAGTCTCTCTTTAATGTGTTTATATTAGCGAGATTTAGACACTTCAGTACTATGATATATTCATTTTCGTCCAGAATGCTTGATTTTGAAAAGCTAGACACTCATATATGAATTGTTTAAAAAAACACCCCTTCCATGAAACGTTTTTTACTCATTGCTGACTGCATCAAGCTATATGTCACCGATACGATGTACAGCAGTACACCAGTAGCTGTACAGGTGACACTAATATGCAATTACGATGTATCATCATGCAATTACGATGTATCATCATTAACAAAGGCAATGTTGCATGAATTAAGATTGCAGATTTACTGTTTATAGGTCTCTACTACGGTTCTTCATGTGTATCTTATACCAAATTGCAATAATGTTGAAAATATGAATTTCAGGTTCCTGAGAGTGTACCCAAAAGATGGCAGGTCCATATACTAAAAGAAGCAGCACTTAGAAAACGCCATGCTCGAAATGAAAATACTACAGATATGCCAGAGGAACTGAGGAGTATCCAAGAGAAACTAACAGCTCCATGTCCTCCAGTAAGCATTTTACTGATCTGTTACCGAAAAAGTATATTTGAAATATAGTTAAAAATGTGCTATATGGTATTGTCTGGATTGTGTTTTGCAAAGCTTCTGCTCAAAATGGGTTCACACAGTATTGCAGTATTATTTGTAACATAATCTAGCCATAAATAAAGAGTTGTTATAGTTTTGGCTTACAAAAGCATGAAATGTATGATAAAAAGTGCTTTGTACACTTATGGAGTCTATGCCATCATTGGATCTAACTGTATTTCATCAGTCACCCATTCAAAATGAATGCTTATCTGAAGAAGATACTTCCATGCTATCATACCAACCTTTTTTCTTAAACATACAACATAACAGCTGTCATGCATAACTGAATTTCTTCATGAACTAAAAATTATGAAAAATGGCACTTCTCTCTTCTTGATGAATAGGTGACAATTGGTAATCAAAACAAAGCCCAGGAAGCCCCAGCAGTACAAGAAATGAACAGTTTTGAGAGTGTGGACCAGGGAATGCTGATTGCAGTCTGGGCTCCAGACAATGATACCAGGCCACAGATAGCAAAGTTTATAGAGAGAAACAACAGTGAGCTCAACATCCACTGGTTAGTTGGCAGTTACAATGGTACTTGGAAGGACGCCTATCATGGCATTGCAACCTACAGAACGCCATGGACGGACACTATTCCAGTTGAGTCGTGTATACTTTGGGATTTCACCCTTACAAAGAAGGGGGGTGTCTGAAAAAAGCAACAGCTGATGAACTGAAGAAAAAGTACTCAGAACTTGATGCTTCCGGGTGAGGGTTTTTTTGTTTAAACAGTAATTTTAATTTTGCATATTATTTGAAAACACCTGATTTTAAATTGCTAATAAAGAGTGCAACAAACTTTTGCCTGTAACAGGCCCTGCACAGCTCCTGACACAACCCTGTGGCACAGGTCTGTGTCAGCAAAGACGTCCCATTGCTGTGCCAGGGGCTGAATTACAGGTCTGTGGCCAGTGCTGTGAGAACATGACTTGCACTGTGCTGTACACACAAACCTGTGACAGGGTCTGAAATTTCTGCCTGTCACAGCACCTGTATTTCAGGACTGTACACAGTGCTGTGAACACAGGCCTGTGGCAGGGTCTGACTTTTTTCGAAGTTTACACAGTAATGCTTCTGTTCGCTTCTGTGATCAAAATTGACCCATCTTACAAAAATTAACACCTCTGAAATCATGCGAATTTTCAGACCTGTATCAGGCCCTGTAAATTCAACACTGACACAGTGCTGTACAACAACCGGTCCAGATCCCCCTGAATGTCAAATGTTCCACCCCTTAGCTCTTTCCTTTTACAGTTGTTTTAACATGATTTCAGATCAAAGGTAACTGAAGCCAAAGTTCTTCTCAAAGTGTGGCCACAGAAAATTTTCAAATGTTGGTAAAGAACACACAATTTGGGTTTTTGACAACAAAATACTTTTTGACTTGTAAGCCAAATATGGCTGCCGTCAGTGAGAACACATAATTATGCACTTGAATTTTATAGACCAAATCTGTTGCAAAGGAATGATAAAGTAAAATGTTAGATATAATATGACTTATTGACATGAATGCAAAACTGCCTTCAAAAGTTGGATGATATTCTGTAAAACGGAATACATTAGCTGTATTTGAGGATTATTTGACATAGCAGTCAATATTTCTAACTTGAGCTACACTGAAACTGGTGTCAGAAAAGAAGACCTTTGTGCTCGGTATCTGGTGTTATGCAGTCCACAGTACTAGAAATATCCCATGATTCATTCTGATTTGTACAATCAGAGATTCCCCAGCCAAGCCAGACGTAGCTCACATGTGTAGAGACAATTGTAGACTACTAATGTAAATTTTGAAAACGTACTTTGTAGGATACTCTCATTGTCAATTAACATATGAATTTTTTTGAAAATCATGCAAGTTTGAGAGAGGAGATTTCCAAGCAATTGCATAACCACCCATACAGTTTTGTTTGAAGTTTGAAGTAAAATCGGGGTACTTGAAGCACCTGTTTAGTCAAACTAAAAGATATTGATTTTTTCTATTGATAGGACAAAGGAAATTTACATGTTTTAACTTTCAACAGAGACTGGCCACCTCAGTTACGGTAGTCATTTGCTTTTTCGTCCAAAGTGTGATATTTGCAGTACATACAGACTGTGATTTCTATGGCATTTAAATTTTGACTTTGCAATTTTCACTCTTATTCCTCAACGTACTTTTCTCAGATAAATTTAAATAATTTTATGTATACTTTGTATCATTGTTAGTAGGTAAAACAGAAAAAGTTATTAGAATGGCAACCTTCATTGGTACAAATCATGGAGAATTGTGGGTAATATTTTGTACTGTGCTGTGTACCTCTTCCAGACCATTCACGTCTATAGTAGCTTCAGAGACAATTGTCTCTATTTCTTAAAGATTTTTTATTGATGAACCAAAGATTGCTGGGTAACCTCCCCCCTTCAAGACGCCTTTCCATAAAAAAATTCAATTATCCACTCATTGCCAAAATCAAACCTACTGGCTAGTGCTGTTACATTGTAACTCATTACTTAACAAATGTGTTTGTGTTTTATTTTACAGGTCAGACTCTGATGACTGCACATAAAATTTACTTCTACTTTGGTGGTAGTCAAACCAAATCAACTGTAAACCGTTGGTCAGATAGGGTTGAAACTTGTTGTGCACGTTCCTTTAGGTATTCTAAAGCAGATGTGTAAAATTTAGGATGAAATTTGCATGTTTCTATTTTTCAGGTAATTTTTTCAGTTTTTAGTCAAAAAATTTTTAACTCTGAAACCACTCATCTGATTGCTCTGAAAGTTGGTATACATGTTCCTCAGGATGACATCAGTCAAGTGTATACAAATTGAATTGAAATTTTTATATTTGTAATTTTGGGGCAATTTTCCGAATTTTTGGTCAAATTTTTTTTATTCAAGAATAACTAATCTGATAGCTTCGATATTTGGTATAAAGTTTACTAAGGTTGATCCAAATCAGTTTGATGAATATCGTGAAGATATCTTGAATTTTATATTTTTGCTGAGTTTTTTGGTTATTTTTCTCATTTTAAGTAAAATTTCTTCTTCTCTGAAACCGCTAGCCCAATTGCTCTCAAATTTGGATTGGATGTTTGCAAGGGTGTTACCCTTCTTATTGTTGAAATTACGACAACATTGGAAATATTACTGTTTTAGGGCAATTTTTGTTATTTTTGGTCAAAAAATCGTAAAAAATATTTTCATTTTAAAGCCCCTGGACAGACGGCTTTTACATTTGGTGTACAGATGTCCAGGGATGACAATAGCAAGATATATGTAAATTGTCCTGAAATATACCAATTTGTATTTTTAAGACAATTTTGTCATATTTGGTCAAGAAGACTTGTTCTCAAAATTACTTGTCTGATAGCTTTGTAATTTGGTACAAAAGTCCCGAGGGATGTTATTAGATCAATTTTCTGCTCAAAGTGTTTGGAAACCCCCAAATATTTATATTTTAGGTAATTTTCTTTTGTGACCTTAAATGACCTACACCAACCAAGGATTTGTTGTGAGACAGTTTCGAAGGCTGTGAACATAATTTTGTCTTGTTTAATATCAATTTGTAGTAAAATTTGATCCTGAAAACAGAGCTGAGGTAAATTTTTTCATTGCGAACCAATTTTTGCAACTTTTGCATGTAAGACACTTAAGAACTGATGAGAAATTTGGATCCAGGATAATTCCAAATGTCATAATCCCCCTACAGTGGAAGGAATTTCACTATCTGTAACTGATTTAAGTGCTGTTTACATTTGAATAATAGCACTCATAGCATTAATTAAAACATCCCCAAAGTTGTAAATATACTGCCAGCTGGTCTTATGTAAACATGGTCAACCAAGGGGTGGAACATTTGATATTCAGGAGGGGGTAGGGGATAGAAGATTGATGAGGTAGCATTCCTTTTTAAAGGATCCCTTTTATATTTTTCCCTACTCTTGTTTTCCCCCCTCTCCCACCTTTTCTTTTTGTCAAGCTTCTCTGGCTAATTTTTTCTTAACATTTGCTTATGTATGTAGGATCTGCTTGTCCCATTGCTATAGAAGTTGATATGCATGTTCCTAAAGATGACCTCCAGTACCTAAGTTGCAGACCTTACTTGCTTTTGTCATTCTTATTTTTCTGGTTGATCTTTGGTATGTACCAGTTCTGATAAAATGTGAGCGAAACCGTATAATTGCTGTATTTTTTTAGTTTACTCATCAAATATGTGGATATGAAGCTTTCAAGGTACAGATATAGTATTTCAACCCATCTTAAAAATGAGAGTGACACACTGTTATTGTTATAATTTTTAGACACGTAATTTTTGTGAATAATATTGACGGTATTTTTAAACTTCAGTAAATTTTTATGAATAAACATTTGAAATAATTGCTGTTAACAAATTACATGTTTGTGTCACTTCTGTTAATTACTCTGTATACTAACAATTTGATTGATGTTTGTACTTTATTAACATTTTTCACAGTTCGTGAATATGAAGTGAACGTACAATTAGGAAAACCGCTTTTGCCTTCAGTTCCTTTTTTCGGATGGGACATGGACAAAACATTTCCTGCTATGGAAGGGACACACCCATCCATGCAAAAAACTTCCTGAATGGGTGGGTGTGTCCCTTGCAAGAAATTTCTTGCATGGATAGGTGTGTCCTTTGCAAGAAATTTCTTGCAAGGATGAGTGTGTCTTTTGCAGGAAATTTCTTGCATGGGTGGGTGTGTCACCTGCAAGAAATTTCTTGCATAGATTGGTGTGTTCCTTGCAAGAAATTTCTTGCATGGGTGGGTGTGTCCCTTGTAAGAAATTTCGTACATGGGTGGGTGTGTCCCTTGCTAGAAATTTCTTGCATGGGTGGGTGTGTCCCTTGCTAGAAATTTCTTGCATGGGTGGGTGTGTTACCTGCAAGAAATTTCTTGCATAGATTGGTGTGTTCCTTGCAAGAAATTTCTTGCATGGGTGGGTGTGTCCCTTGTAAGAAATTTCGTACATGGGTGGGTGTGTCCCTTGCTAGAAATTTCTTGCATGGGTGGGTGTGTCCCTTGCTAGAAATTTCTTGCATGGGTGGGTGTGTCCCTTGCTAGAAATTTCTTGCATGTGTGGGTGTGTCCCCTGCAAGAAATTTCTTGCATAGATGGGTGTGTTCCTTGCAAGAAATTTCTTGCAAGGATGAGTGTGTCTTTTGCAGGAAATTTCTTGCATGGGTGGGTGTGTCCCTTGTAAGAAATTTCGTACATGGGTGGGTGTGTCCCTTGCTAGAAATTTCTTGCATGGGTGGGTGTGTCCCTTGTAAGAAATTTCATGCATGGGATAGGTGTGTCCTTTGCAAGAAATTTCTTGCAATTGACACACCCATCCATGCAAGAAATTTCTTGAAACGGACATGGCTCACAGTTGCGGGAAATTTCTTGCAAGGGTGGGTGTGTCCCTTGCAAGAAATTTTTGCAAGGGACCCACCCACCCTTGCAAGAAATTTCCTGCAACTGACAAGTTGACACGGGTAAGAACCCAACAGATATTTCATAAAGAATGAACTTGTGGCAATGAAATAATGACTGTAATTTGACTTGAAATATTTGCACATATTTCCATGGAAAATCATATTAAAGGATATATTATATATTAAATTTAGTTATTTCCATAAAAATATCTTAAACTATCAAGAAAGTTCAACCACCTTTGATCAAATCAGAAATTCATGGTGAAATTATCAAGTACAGCAGAACTGAATTTATAACCAGTTATTCAAGTGGAAATATTTGAAAAAAGTGTGGTTTTCGTTAATTGGGAAATTGTTTTCGTGCTGTTTTAGGTAATGATCTTTCATTTCGTTCGCATTGATCTTCATTTTGGAGTTCGAATTATCAAACCCTTTTCCGTTAAAACCAAATTATTTCACCTTTATTGGTGGTTCAGAAGTGCCTGGACGTATTTATGTTACTTGTTCAAAACAGAAACCTAGGTTGTTTTAGGTTCCATCACAAATGTACATTTAATGGACCAATGACATAGTGATATCTGTACCGTTGTCCTCACACTTGTTAGGCTCACACTATTCATCTCTGATATAAGGATTAATACGTGTTTAATTTATTTTTTTCCTTATTCTGTAGCCATAATACATTAAGAAGTCCATCCCCTCACTTCAAAAGACAAAGTCACCTATTGAATAATTTTTCGATTCCCGCGCATTGCATGATGGGTAGTTATCTTCAAGTGATTAACGAACCTCTAACATCACCCTGCGTAATTTCAAAATGACTTCATATCACGTGTTGAGGTTTACAATGCGAAAAGTATTCCGGCATCACTTCTTCTCACAATAAAGATCCACAAGTGATAGTTTCCGATAGGCTGATTGTCACTAGAGCTTAAATATTGATCATTATTTCCTTCATCTTCCTAGCGTCGTTTTTTTTCTCGAAAGTCCAACAAATAGACCTGGCGATAGATACTATCTTTATCCTCTGGTAGTTCTTGGATAGATGCAAGCAGTATGTTCCTGACGATAACGAAATTTGATTTCAGTGTTTTGTGTGTGCGATATGTTTTCGTCTGTGTTAATGAACTTAATGTAACACAAATATGTTTTGCTCGTAGTTAAGGAGGATCTTGCATAATGTATCTCTGTGTCTAAACTATCAGGTCATAAAGGAGCAGAAGAGCCACCAGCAAAAATTGCGTGTACATCAGTGGACAAAACTGCGAATGAAATACCGGATGACCTGATCGAGCAACGATGCTGTGGCAAATGGACTATGGCAGTGGACACCAATGATCCGTCCTCAATTACATGCACATGTGTTTTGTACCGATGGAATAAATATAATCCTACAAACAAGCATTGCATATGAATTTTGTTTTCGTATCACAGGAAGACTATTTGTCCCAGGGAAGTTCTGGAACCTCCGGGGCTTGTTTTAGAAATAACCCCGGTGCTTGTCTTAGAACTACCTCTTGGAACTCTAATACTACCTTGGAGCACTTTAGTTTCAAGCTGTGTTTTCTGCAATTTGGAGGTTCTTTGAGAGAATGTCTTTTCGTTTGAATAGTGTGACGTCATGATTGTGGTTTAATGGATCTTGCACAAAAAAATTCGATTTTTCTTTGTATTACCCCAGGGGTTTTTTTCTTTTACCAACTTTGAGAGAAATTTATCTAGGCATGTTATAGTTACGACTCTACTCTTGAAAATTGAAGTCTAGTTACAACACACGGTGAAGATAGCATCCTCCAATTAAGTCACGTTCAATCAAACAACAATATCTGATTCAGTGTAAATACAGTCAGCAAAACCTTAGGTCTGGGTCTAGATACATATAATTATGATGCATGATTGAAACAATTACAGGAAACGTCAAAATGTTTCGCACACATATGTAAATGTCTAACACTACCTAAAAAATTGAAAGTTTCACAAGTGTCTCTTCCTCAGACCGGTATCTGCGTAAATATTCGACAAACACAGTGAAGTACATATATAACATTTACCCATTCTACAGGGAGTACCTCCTTCTGAAGTGGCGACCGCACTGAGCAAACAGCAATCCGCTGTTCCGACCAAAGATTAAATTTGATTAGAGTCAAACTTTGAAGCAGATAAATCGAGAAAAATAGTGTTACATTTTAAAGTAATTATGCGTTGCAGTTTGAATTTCTAATTTTGATTACCTACATGTACCTACAGAATTCGAAAGGTAAACACCCATCTTTATGAGCAAAGCAACCTCAAAGCTTGTGCAGTGATAATTATATAATAAAATTGGGGTAATTTAATAATTGACAGGGAATATTTTATGTAACATTTATGTGTGCGACTGATATATCTGATGATGCATTTAACGAGAAAAGAAGAAAACATTTCGTCATATCTTGCCCTATCACGAACTATCAAAACTAGTTTCGCATCAACATATGTGATAATCTATTGAAAACACATACAACATGTAACATCATGCCAAGATCCCCCGGCACAAACGCTGTAGGTGCGAAATCATTTCCATATGAAAAGATACCTTACTTGAGGTGTGAACATGACTGTCAATCGGCAATTGCCCTACAAATATCACTGGTGGTGTCATATTCACAAACATTGTGATCTTTCGTTCTGCTTGATCGGTAGTTTATTTACTCTCTAGGGAGTCATAAGCATAAATAAGTCATGTTTTCCGCGTTCATGGGGATTAGCCTAGATACATGGTTTGTGCCGGCCAATCCCCTCATGACATGCTTGAAGTAGAATGCAATTCATTGGGCTCACATACTCGATAGGGAAATATATGATCACATGGAATTAAATTGAATTATCTTACAGTGCAAATCAGGTAAACATAGCTACTATTTTTTACAAAAATGCAAATGTTAGACTTTCCACAAGTCTTCAAGGACTAAACATTAACATTCCTCTCTGATTCTGTGCAGTGTTTTGGTCTCTTATTCAATAAGTGTTCGTTACTGTAGAGCGCTTTAAATAAAATTCTTTGTTTGCCTTCCGCGTGCTGGTAGGTTTTCAGAGAAAATTAAGAAAACAAACTCAATGTTAACACTATTACAATACAAATATTATTTTTCTAAAGGAAAAAAAATGCAAAATGAACTTATGTTAATACACTGTGTTTTTTGTCTGTGTTTTTGTTTTTTTCCCTGGCTGGCTGGTAGGTTTTCAAAAATCCTAGGACGGAAAACAAACACCCTAACAGTGTAAATTAAATCAATATCGAAAGGGTTTTACTGTTGTTAACTATCACGTATATATTGCTCTTACAGCAGTAAAGTAAGTGGCCTTTCGCGACCCGATGTCATGTACCTGGTCACGTTTAGTCCTAGTTGTCCTGTTTCATAAGTCAGGTCCATGACATATGTACCAACATCAGTGATTGGTTCATCTGGTAATTTAAGGTCCATTTGCGTTACGCTGATTGGTGGGACCTCATGCGTTAGGTCTCATTACTATGTATTATTCACTTTACAGCTCCCTGATTGGTTTATGTGTAGGTCCGGTCCTCCAGTGTTCACTGCCTCATTATGCAATGTCCCACGTGCTTCCTGGCTACCGCTGAAGTGATGCGTTATTCGTGATGTTCACGGATCGGCCGAAAGTTACAACGAAAAATGCCCGACAAAACCTTCATGCCTTAATTTTCCATGTTTTTTGCTTATCCCTGTTCCTTTATGCATTACAGGCATGTTGGCTCGTTGTTTTCAAATTGTTGGTTACGTACAAAGTTTACGCTTTTCATTTTCAATTTGATTTGACGGGGGCATTGGCCGCATCGACAACAGTGAGGCCTGTGAATGACAAGAGGAAACAATAGAGCTTCAAGGGAAACACATGGGGTTCATCGCCGTTTACCATGTTCCAAAGATCGAAAATTGTGACCGTGTGAGAACAGTTGTTCGCACTCAAGTGACTGCAGCTGGTGCAAGCCGTCATAGATTCTTGTTGGTCAGTCGTACCGGTCGTAACCTACATATACCGATCTTTGGACAGACGTGTATGGATATCTTTCTTGCAAACTCTTGGAGAAATGCAAAATTGACTTGATCAAGAAATTTATCAGAGCCATTTAGCAAACCTGGGAACTATGTGCTGGTTCGTGCTCTGCTACCTCCATAGTTTAAAGAAGTAAAATCGAAAACAAATAATACCTGTAAAGCAACTAATGAAGTGACCAAAGCAATGCTATTCTAAGATTTATTTATTTTGATCGAATGAATAACACAGACTCCCTATTCAGCCAGGTGTAACACGAAGTGGTGCGGGAAAGGCATTACGTAACAAAAATTACGTAATGGTTTCAGGCGTCAGTAGCTCATTTCAACCAACTACCGCAGGAAAAAGGACAAAATTTCTCCTGGCAATATTTAATCCATGTATAATTCACAGTATCACATAAAATGCCATGAATAGTGAAGGAACTCTCAAACAAGGTCAAATCTAACTAGATATTTTGACAAATACTCGGCATGAGTACCTTTCTTCATATACTGGGATCGAGCTGCGACCACGTGCAGGCATCATCCGAAAAGTACATGGGATATTGCATAATGAGGCAGTGAACACTGGAGGACCGGACCTACACATTAACCAATCAGGAAGCTGTAAATTGAATAATACATAATAATGAGACCTAACACATGAGGTCCCTCTAATGACTGCTCCGAAAGTGGACCTTAGAGAAGCGGATTAACCAATCAGAGCATGCAGTACATGTGTGTAGGACGTGTAATGTAGGTCATTTTGAAACAGGACTAGTAACACATTATATATTGTTCTTACAATGGTTCCTTTGAGTCATTTTGTTGAGTTGCATGTACACAGCTACGCCTCTTCTTTTCAAAGACTGATAAATGTTTTCCGCTTGGTCCTCGTTAATGCTTTCATAATCGTGGAATATTGACTCTTCATCACTATGTCTTGTACTTTCGTCAAGGTCATTAGAGATGGAGCATTCATCAGGAACATTACCCCCCCCC
>LD343687.1:4526-30024 GCA_001465055.1 Ptychodera flava | reverse complement strand
CGTGTATGGTACTTTCTGAACTTCCTCGGAGGGTGTTGATATGGCAGTGGCATTCTTAATTGACAGTTACTGTATCTGAAACATTAACGTTCGCACCATTAACTGTGCAGATGACGTTTATATCTCGACGTTGTTTGCTTTTCAAATTAATTCAGTTCAAAGTGTACATTTAATGGACCAATCACACACTGACGTCTATTCAGAACAGCTTTACCTTTATTACACAGGATATGTTGGCATCGTTGTCAGCAGGCGTCAAAGTCCACGTATCTTTGAAATCATAGTTTAGCATGCTTGTGTTCAACATTTTTTCATAAGTGACATACAACTGAAGTAGAAAATGAGAGCCTTGAGACTGCACAGCTAACTTACCTGCAGTGTTTCACATTATCATGCACCCACCAAACGAGGATGTGCAAAAGACTTTTTCAGTAAACAGAAATGTTTGCAGCAGTTAGGGTTTCTCAATATATATATTTTACATCTAGGTGATGTTGACACCAATATTATTTATTACAACAGAAGGATTACCATTTAAGTCAATTAGCATATAAAAGCAGATATACGCCTTTTGGCAGCAAGTGTATACAAATAAGATAATTGAGTTTTAAGGGCATGCTTTCAAAAGTAAGTTCATGATCAAAATTACTGCATGGCTCAATAATTTGCTTTGTTTACTATATATCAATACTGTCAACAGTAAAGTTTATCATTGAAGACATTTGAATGTAACGAGTGGTCGTGATTTTGCGTTCGAATACGCCCAATCGCAAGGATGATTAACAATAAAACTGGTCGTGTTATTTAGGCTTTTGGGTGATTGCAATGCTCACAATATGGCGGACACAAAGTAAACATATTGTGAAGCGTATCATTTTGTTGCACGACTGAAGAATTTCGTGAGTTCTCAAAAACAAATGTATCAAAGTAATTTTCAGAATTTAAATCCTCAAAATGCACTCTTTGCTTTCAATAAGTACTAAGTAGCAAGTAAACGTTGTTATGTTTAGTCATGGGTACGTCGTTTATCGCCTTAATATCAACAATGGCGTCATGGAAACCTTATGATAATTATGCCACAAAGCGTCCCCGCTGCCGGTCTAACCACCACACTGCTTTTAATGGCAGTATGAATAACTTTGACCTTTCCACTGAACATTGACCTTTTCTCTGAATATCCACGTGACATGCTCATTTAAATCATACGCACAATCAAAGTTTATCTTTCTTTAAGAAACGAACAATACAGAATTTATACCCTATATAAAGCCCTTCTACGTCATAGCAGCCGGTCTTTCTCCTGCAATGGAAACTTAATTCCGTCGAAAAAAGGTTCGTAAATATCAGTCGTAATTATTAGAGTCTAACAAAGTTTATTCAGGCGGCAAATTTTGAGTCCTTGTGTCTCAATTTCATTCCGAACTAGGATGATTGCAGGGCCACAATACTTGATAAAATGATACATTGTCGATTATAATGTGGGGGATTGACGTTACAAAATTCAATGGTAATGACAAGGCTATAATGTAACAGGGAATGGTATTTATATGTATAGCCAGAAATGTTCATGTTATTAAATAAATCGTAATAATGTAATCTCGCGACAAAATATGTCACTCATTAGTTGTACTGGGTGATCCATCATTGGAAATAATGCTTACGAGCGAAACATACAATTTTTATTGCGACATTAAAGTGTCGAGTTTATTTGAGAATACTACATTAGACAACTTCTCTCAAAAAAATTACATTGTGAGAGAAAATATGTTTTATTGTTACCTGCCTTTGTTCCCTAGTTAATATATTTCTTTTTTTTACATTTTAATACGCCAGAAATAAATTTGTCACTGTCAGCATTACTATTCTTAGGTGCAATCCTTCTCTATTTCATTTTAAGTTCACATTTATGATAATTTCTTATATTTATTTTATTTATTTCTTTTTTAATAAAATGGAAAAGATACCGACCTCCCGAAAACTTATTAAGAATCTTTGCTTGTATCTATATCTTAAAATATGACCTTACGTAACAACGTGAATAAACGTAAGAATATTAGCTCTACATTTTCATCATTTTTTATGATAGCAGCTGCTATCTTCTCAAATTTCCACTTCTTGATATCACGATATCACAGTTTTCCGCTCCTTTGCCTGTGTTATCCTTGTTATATTTGTTCAAGTCTTTGAATCGGCAAAACTGCTTCAAAAATCATATGAAACAAATTATATTGGGAAAAGGTCACTTCGTCGACCGTTTAAATAGGGGACAGTATAGAGATTGAATGATTTGTGATAAATCGCACAATTAATATGAATAATGTCTTACATTTATTTAACCGTAATTTTGATTTCTCTTGCATGTTATATGAAACTGATTTCGTAGTATTCCGCTACACTGTCAATTTTTTTTTCAAATATTTTTAACACTTTTTGCACCGTCAATGTTCACGAACGGCTAGATAGTTTATTTTGCTACAGTATCCATAGTCAACAATTATCCGGACAATGGAAACATAGGGTGTAGCGCATGTGTAATCTTTTACACAAATAATTTTCGGAAACAACTTGCATCTGCTTGCGTTGTGTACAGTTACATTTTGGATATATACGCGTTACAATTTGACCACGCCCGACTGGGCCAACATGAACGGATTAATATCCGCGCCGTTTGAAATCAATTTATCTTTGTTGATGAAAAATAGAGAAATAAGTTTGTCCAGGATGAATTTCTATTTGTACGTTATCTTTGCAGTCATGTATAATTCCGCTGGGAGGTACATGTACACCTAGTGATTGACAAGCATTTACTGTGTTGGCGATGTTCCTCGCTCGCTCGCGACAAGTCAATTAGTCGCAGTGGCAGGAACAAGCTGTAGGCGTGCATTAATATCATTATAAATGTATAGTGTGACAGTTTCGTTTCAAGAAACTCATTTAAGAAAAACATGACGTAATTTTTGACTGCAATGAACATAATTGTACAATATTTGTCTTTCGTTCGGCTCGGATTTATCACCAATCGTCTTAAACTCGTCGTGATACGCAGAACTCATATTCTATTCGCTGCACGAAGCAATAACATACCCCTTCCTGGCCAATAATGGACGAAAACCCCGCCATTATTATTCTTAGACACCAAACTATAGCGTCTGTGTCATCACTCTCGCATGATGTGGTCCTTGCAATTCTTTTAAATTTTTTTTTTTAATGTGAGGCTTTTCTCAAGTTTCCGCAGTTATAAATATCGGCCTCTTCATGACCGTTAGAGCTTGTACTTTCGCCAACTTCGCTAAAGTTCAACGAGCACTCATCATTGTCATTGTCTCCTGGTTATGTTTTTCCTGCTATGGCATTCTCGCCTCTTTGAAATGTTCTTAACTCGTGAGTTGCATCGATTAATGGGTCGTTTACGTTACGAGACTCGTTATTTTTTACTTTGTTTGTCCGATAAAAGTAAGCGAAAACAAGAAGGACAATTACAGTGAGCAAACAACATAAAACACCAATAATTGTGTAGACTGTCAATGAGGACAGTCATGTTGTGACGCTGTTGGTTCGGTGAAATGCTTTGTTTCTTTATTTTCACAACCACTGAATCTGATATCCGTGAATTTGCAGTATCAGCTGCGCATGTTACATTTATTTCCGATTTTTTTGATGTTATGCGTTTTGCTCTTTCGTTCCAATTGATGTTCAAGTCGGAGTTTGAATTATCAAGCTGTACCCCGTTCAGGAACCATAAGTATGTCGCAATGATTGGTGGGTTAGCGTTGACTGAACACTTAAATGTTACCGACCGACCAACGAAAATCTGCCTTGTTTTAGCTTCCATAGATATTATCGGTCAGAAATACACTGATAATGGACTAATTACACAATATCGTTTATTCAGGACAGCTTTGCCCTTCATTACACAGGTTATGTTGGCACCGTTGTCGGCAGGAGTCAAAGTCCACGTATCCCTGATATAGGGATCTTTATTAGCAACACGTGATCCTTCTATTTCTTCGGCATTGTGAATCCATGACAAACGAAGAGGTCCATTCCCACCTCTTGAAATACATTCAGTAGTTAAAATCTCTCCTTCTGAATAGTTCTTTGATTCACTCACATTACAAAACGGGAATTTCTCGTCCGGTAGGTAAAGGACGTTTAACATCACCCTATCTACGTGATTTTAAAATAATTTCACCCGACCTTTTAAGATATACACTGCATTGAAATATACCGGTATCATTTCATTTTACTTCAAAATTTTTAAATGATACACTTAAGATATTGCCGTCACAAGTTATTGAGTATCGATCGTCGAGACCTTTGTCTTCTGAACTGGCAATGTTATTTTCAGAAGTGACGACATCTAGATTTTCTCTCGTCCATTTCACCGACATTAAGGTGGAATCGACAGCTCCAATGGAACACTGAAGTTTCGCAATCTCATCTTCAATGGCACTTACATTTCTCGGTTTTCTTGAAAATTGAGGCTTTGGAATGACCGTCACTTTAGCATCATTAGAACTCATTACAGCTGTTCCAGTTGTACTGTACAGTTTACAATGATATGATGCTTCGTTTTGTCTGGATACAGAATTGACGATCAGGCTGCTTGTCAGAGAAACGCCGTCTCGATCAGAAGATTTTTTCTCGTCTATTGCATACCAAGAACGCGTGTCTTCAATGAAAGCACTCTTATTCAGTTGCCAATGTATGCTATAAGATTTAGCTTCAAATGAAGTGATCATTACTTTGCACTGCAAGTAAAGTGACATACCTTCGACGATGTCAGTATCTGTTGGCTGCTTCATAAAGTATTCAGCCCTTACTCTACATAGCATTGGTAATACATGTAGCAGTGTATACCAGGAAACGGCTTAAATAATTTGTACATTACAGGAGGGTTAAAATAACAGGAAGAAGTTTATTTAACTCTAAAGTCACTATACGTTGGACAAACCGGTAGAAAATGGGATCATCTTCTACTGCCAGCAAACTGCATAACTACTGCCAGCAAACTGCATAACTCACGTAGTCTATTTTAAAACAGGGTTATCTATACAGGTCAAGTATTGTTCTAATACCAGCTCTTTTTTAAAGGTAGAATAAAGATAAAGTTTAATTTGTTACTATTTTTGATATCATTCAGCCAACACTATGCGTCAAAATCTACATCCCCTTGTTGTTCCCGGACTTCTCCAAATCCATAACTCAAGCCTTTTACTCCTCTGTCCCATGAATAATACCGACTTACATCAAACATGTTTTTTTGAAATTCGTAACATTGGTAGATAATTCTATTTCTATTCAATTTCGAAATTCTTAATCAATATTTGTTAATTTTGCAATGAATATTTACTCTCAAAGTTGGTGAGACTCTGCTTAACTCCCCTCTCCTAATTGTAATTGATGTGTTGTTACAATTGTAGCATATGGCGCCTCATCTTCTTGTGGATTTTTTTAATGTCTGGAGCATGGTGAAAGCCCAAGATTTCAGCACCGTAACGTTAAATGGAAAGTATTTCGCAGTCAAATATCTTAACAGCAATAACAAGTAGTGGACCAATTAAACATTTATAGAGATAACTGATCAGATCATACAAGGTTATGTTAGCTTGTTAATCTAGAGGTTTTTGCGCTTGAAACAAGCGACCGGTCCAGGAAAGGACAATACCAAGATGACAGTAGAAAGAAGTTACCGTAATAGGCTGATTATTGTACGACCAGTTCTCATACCATTTAAATCCATCAACCCTTCTAAAGATAATAACTTTTGTTTTACTGATATTTACAGTGAGTTTCCACTTTGAACAATAACGGTACAATTCATCAAACAATCGCTGTAGCCCTATATATTTTTGAGCTACTGATGAGAGTAAGGTTATCTGCAGAAGAAAAGAAATTAATCAGTAATACCTGACGGGGTTCTCACACACGATTTTACATTGCTATACATAGATAGAACAACTCTATAAAATTTTCAAGAAACTCAATAATAAAGCTTATAAAACATGCAGTAATAATCCATTCTGTCAAAGGCTTTCTCAAAGTCAATGAATGCTATGACATTCCTGGCTTCAGTTTGTAACTTTTCAAGATTTTTACTCCGATGATTCTTCTTTTTATCGTTAATCAGCTCCCTGTACTCTTGTTTACACTTTTTCAATAATTCTAGCTTGTTCGGTCACCTATTATTTTTAAAAATATTCACCTTTGAATTAATGAACGCTTGATTCTCCTACAGTCACTATCATACCCAGTTTCACCTTGACATTCATTACTTGTGTTGACCTTTGGTTACAATTGTAAGTACGCTTCATTTCACTTGCAGCAGACTTGATCATATTGAAAAGACATTAAGCAGCTTGTTCAATTGATGTTCGGGTATTGCATATCTGAAATCTAGATATCTAAAAAGTACCGAAACTCAGCAACAATAATTCAATTTAAACCGAAAAGAACGTGGACTTTAACCGCTATCAGCCAACATAGGAAATGTGTAAAAATGCCTCTGTCATCAAGCTCGACCTGTAGCGTCTGGCACGGAAATGGCTCCGGAGTTATTCAAAATCTCGGTCTAAGATCAGCTACGACCAACAGTCATGACGACCGTGGGCTCTCCGTTGAACTAACATCTTTATTCTGAGCACAGGCTGTATACGGCGACAACTTTCATCATCGGCTTCGACAAGTTCCCTACGAAAACTCTCCAGTATATTTGTGAACAGAACCTTTCAAGCATCCGTTTACATCGAGTTTTTCAGTTCGCCAAAATAAAACAGCTCTTCTCAAGAAGCCATCGAAAATTACATTTATACATAATTATTAGTAAAATTTGAACATTTGAATAACATTTTTGAACTCTGTTGATATTGTTGCAATTGAACGCTGTACTACTAGCGACATATGATCGTATCGATCAGCTGATACTATGCAGCTTGCTTATGTCTATGCCTGAACATTCTGTTTTCTTTATGCCTGGCATTTCACCGTGTTTCAGCTATGTGCATGGCATAATGTTGAAAGTTAATGATTCAAGATCAAGATCAATACATCGTTTTTGTTTCCAAATGGAACCGTGAACGTATTGCTAATTTTTTGTCAACCGTGCACGTTCAGTGCAGTGCACTGTGAAGTGTCGAGTGTATACAGTATACAAAGTCAGGGCCGATCATGCCAGACGATGCTCGCTGGCTTCAAACTCAGTTTCCATTTCTTCTTTATTCGTTTTACACATCTAAAAATTCACTGGCTATGCCAAAACTATAAAATAATAGCGATAATGTACCTCCTCCCGGCCCATAATGGACGAAAGCAAATTTTGCACTCCATAATGTACTAGGCTTCGCCTCGTATATTATGTCGTGCAAAGTTTGCTTTCGTCCAGTATGCGCCAGGACAGGTTCATTATTCCTTAAACATTAGATGCGCGTTATAAAGGAGTCTCCGTTTTGCATGCACACTAAGTCTTAAAACTTATTACTTTATTGCATGTTCATGTCTACATATGTCAATGCCTGTGAGAAAAACGTTACAAATCGGCGTAAACGGAGTTTACTAGTATGGGATGTCGAGCAATAATTATCCAAAAAGAATTAACTATTAAATAGCATTGGAACAGTGACTCTAGGATAAAGGAGTAAAGCTAAAGGGAAAACACATTTTAGACATTTGTCTAAGCCATAAAGCAGTTTCGTGAACTATTGACAGAAATTTGTTGTGACATGTCGATACAATTCAAAACAGTATGTCAGTGACATTTATATGAATACTACAGGGTATCGAGGCAACTAAATAGAATACTTTAGTAAGAACGCAAATAGTTGCCAGCTCTCATATCCTCATTCCAAACAAGCTATTAAAATCCGATTCGATTTCTGGCTTCTGACCATCGAAACAAATGAACAGAGTCTGCCATTGATTTTCTGTCTTGGCAATAGTTAAGCGACATACAAACGTTCCAGCGTTACACAAAACTCTTTCTTACAAATCTATATATAGAAAAATTGAAGTTCAGTAAGTACCTTTGGGATACATTCCTTAATGAAGCCAAATAAAAAAGGCACTGATCAGGAAATACAGTCGCCAATATTGGACCACTAAATTTGTGGATTCATGACACGAAGAAATTTAATATGAACGATCGAAAAGAATAACCGAGAGCATTCTGTAAAAATGTGGTAAGCCCGAAAACTTAATTATAAGAAAACTTCCAGTCAAAGTAACGTAGAGTCACTAACTTACACAAGTGTAAAGCTAAGGTAATAATTATACATATATCAATGAGAATAAACTTAAAAGTATACTTTAGAATCAACAGTCTGAATCAGTAAATAATTTCGTAACTTCGAATATCTCTCCACAAGCAAAATCAAAGCAGAGATAATAACTCCAGGGAAATTACTTCTTAAACGTTAACTTTAAAAAAAATAATCATGGTACATCGTTTAAAATCTAATGATCTAGGATATATGAACACAAAATTATTGTTCCCTGTAATTGATAGTATCTAAAATGTAAGCATGTAGCTGTAATTTAGCGCTAACTATCAATAGTAGAAGACACAGTTACATAAAGCAAACTGGTAGCCGTTTGTCACACATTTGTTCCAGTGTACAACATATGTGTATCTCCACTAACAACTAAGTAAGTCACCCTCCTACACGGACACTTTAAAAGCTGAAGTCTATTCGTGCAAAAGACAAAACACCACACGTTGACTTTACCTGTCAGGATTGCAAAGTTTTTAAGGATTTTTTTTCACTTAATCATCAACTCTGCATATATTACGGGCGGTTCTGTCCGGATTATCTCAGCACCACTTCGATTGGCGTCATCTTTATGCTGCAGTTCGGCATAAAGTAATCCCTCGACGTTCCGTTGTTTTCTTGTTTTCTTGTCTTCTTCCGAATCGGGGTCTACGAATTCTTGGCCACCTTGATGTACACCTATGTTTGCATATAGGGTGTTGCCATTACATATGGCCTCCTTCTCAGCCCCGTCTTTCAGCTTCTTCTTACCCCCGACGGCGTCGTCGTCCGCAAGTTCATCTTCATGTGATGTGGTGCCGGTGTTTCTGTTTCCCTCACTTACTGAAATCATTGACCGTTCCAAGGTTTCATAGTCACGGTTACCCACAGGAGTGTTCTGTATATTCCCTAATACATATTCGTTCTCAACTTTCTTATCATTGTGAACAGCTGTTGAGTCATAACACATATCATCCTTTGTCCCCTTCCTCTGATGATAATAAAAACACGTGATTATGATTACAAGGAGCAATGAAATCGAAACTACAATACATAGTAAAACAGTGGACAGTCTTGTTTGCACTGCTACTGATGTCCTAGTTACCGTAGGGACCATTGTAGTCAATGGCTGCATCTTCAAAATTACTGTATCTGATATCACAGAATTTCCATCATCAACTGTGCAGGTGACATTAATTTTAGATTTTGTTGATGTTATATGTTCTTCGATTTTGTCAAAATTTACTGTCAGGTCGGGAGTTGAATGGTTAAGTTCTTGTTCATTCAGGAACCAAGAGTATGTCACCGTAATCGGTGGGTTAGCGTTGACTATACACTTAAATGTTACAGAATGACCAACGAACACCTGGGTTGGTTTGGGTTCCACAGATATTGTTGGTCCAAAATGAACATTCAATGGACCAATTACACACTGGCGTTTATTCAGAACAGCTTTACCCTTCATTACACAGGTTATGTTGGCGCCGTTGTCAGCAGGTGTCAATTTCCATGTCTCTCTGATATCGGGATGTTTATCATCAATGAGTGTACCGCCCCTGTCTTCGCCGTTTCGTATCCATGACAGACGTAGAGGTCCTTTCCCTCCTCTTGAAATGCACCCTGTTGCCAACGTATCACCCGCTGAATAAGGTTTGGATTCACTCACATTGCATGACGGGTAGTTCTCATCAGGTGGGTAAAGGACTTCCAACATCGCCATACGTGATTCTAAAATAACTTCATTCGACGCCTTTAGGCACACACTGCAACCAAATATTCCAGCATCACTTCGTCTTAACTTAATAATTTGTAAATTGTATGCTTCACCTTCGTGTAAGTCACCAACGATTGAGTATCGATCATTTTGTCCTTTATCTTCCAAACTGGTTGTGTACATTTCGGAAGTGATGACGTTTAAATCGTCTCTGGTCCACTTCATGAACATCGTGTTTGAGTTTACAGCTTCCAGTCTGCACTGCAGCGTCGCAATCGTACCTTCCGTAACATTTATATTCTCCGGTTCTCGTAGAAATTTAGGTCTTGGAATGACCATTACCTTTGCATTATTCGAAGTGAGTAAAGCTGGTCCTGACTTTGAATACAGGTTACATCGATATGATCCTTCGTCTTGTTTAGACACTGCAAAGATTGTCAGGTTGCTGATCAGGGAAATGTTATATGGAGTGATCTTTCTGTTCTGGACAATGCCATACTCAGACGTTGTAAAATTACTGTTATTGAGTTGCCAATCCATTGTATACACTTCCTTTCCAATTAGCCTGACGTGTACATGTACTTTGCACTGCAGATGAATAGACGTTCCCTCCATGGCGTCAGTATCCGCTGGTTGCTCAATAAAGCAATATTCAGCTATTACGCCGTACATTGCTAGCTGAAGAATACAGTAGAATAATGGAGACATTACTTACACTTCTGAAAACAAGAACAAAAATAAAAAATATAATCTCCACCGTGAAGATTTTGTCTTTGGTCTTTCACTCTCGTATGTAGAGCGAGATCCTCTCCGTTCGTAGAATGTTTGTAATGTTGGTTATTGAATACCAATTAAAATGGTACTGGTCAAAAGGATTTCAAAATCAGAGCTTCACATGATCAAAGTACGTTTTACGATATAATTGTTATCGCGTATAGTTAGGATACAGAGGTATGAAACTAACAACAGAGTTTGTTTCTGTTTGCACATTTGTTTAAAACAAGACGTATTTATTGAAACTAATGGTAGAGTTTCGGAATTGCATTGTTGGTACAATTGCAGGCTTGGATGTATCGCCCTTGGCCTGCTGAATAGACTTTAACATAATTACATTAAATATTTTTACATAAATATTTTCACTTCAAAATATGAAATCTTTTCCCACATTCCTGGCCACTGGAGAATGGGATCGATCGATCCCATACTCTCAGAAATCGTCCATCACTGCATATAAATGTGCAAACACTAAAGCGGTATATATTATACGCGATCTTATTGAATAATAACTGACCTTTCGCAAATGTGCGAAATATTATCCAATGGCGCGATGAATGGCACATGGATGGAATTTACAAATTTAAGCAGATCACATTGAAGTGGCAGACGACAGCGTTGTCACGATTTTGGATATTGTTGTTCGTCGTTGTACTCACTAAAGACGGTAGAATTGTCCAAATAACAAGTGAATATAGGCCACTTAGAACATATCGCAAATATTTCCTGATGTATATCGCAAATATTTCCTGTGCATATGAAATTCACTATCGTTGAAAAAGTGACATTCAAGAGTACAATTTTCTGAAAATCAATGGTTTATTGTTTGAAATCTGGCAGATAGGTATTTTAGAAATTCATAGTCTGGCTTAGATATAAAATGCAAGCAAGGAAATCAATGTAGCGAAAAGGTCGACCGTTTAGTAAGGTCAAAAAATGGAGAGCACGATTTAGTTTCGATGCTAGTTTCAAGCTCTTATTTATACATAGGGAAAACCGAAGGAATTAAGTATATTTTTCGTTATATTAAATGATGGTCCCTTTAAGTATCGTTGAAATCTGGCTCTATAGACTACGACGTCATCTAATGTATGTATTGAATCAACCTATTATTTATTTCGTGGTAGTACTCTGCATTCTCGAGACAACTCTCTGGTTACATATATTTAAGTTCTAACGCAGCCTAATTCCCAGGAACTTGTAGCTCGGGCATTCTCTTGATAATGAGTGTAGGGGTATTGCTGTCCGTTGTGGTAGCCTTATTCTTAACGAAGAAAAAGCTAAAACGGGACAGTAACATTTGGAATGCTCCAATGCCTCAAAGAAAGCAGTACATGCACTCCGTATTAAACTATTGGGAGGACACCTTCTCCCGGAATCAAAGGCAGTTGCATTGCAAAGAAACGTAAATAAATTTCAAAGTAAAAGTTCAGACACAATAATTCATATTTTCTGATTCGTTTACTTATACATTTTAGCATATTGTATTTTCTCTCCCACTGCATTGTAAACTCTCAAAGCTGTTGTCGCTGTTGGTGTTTATACGGTATTTGTGGTAAATGTGTTTGTGCATGGTGCAACTTAATACTGTAAAATGTTGTTAGGCTGACGTAGAGCCAGCAGAACTCTGAGCTCGCGTTTATATTCAACATGATTTTCAAATACGAGGTAGGATTTCAGGAGCTTGTTTTTAAGGTATTCTTAGATCGAAAAATGAATACAATCAGCACTGATTTTGTGGTAATCTAACTAGAAGTAACTAACCTAACTAGTAATTTATTCAGAGATTATATAAGCGTTGCCATTGTAATAAGGGTAACATTTTTCAAATTTCATCATACATGAAAAGCTAATGTGTAACTTAAAATGTTTATTTCTGCATACACGGCGTCAAAGGTAACAATGATATCTATTCACAGCAAGTTAACCACGGCAAATTAACACAAAACATGACAATCATCAAACTTCCACAAAACCGACATCCAATCGTTTCAAATAATTTTGAAGTGTGATATATTTAGTGTCTAAATAAAATAGAAATCAATGTAGCGATATATATACTAAGGTCAGAAGAGTGTAGGTTCGTTATAATTCAGTTCGAATCCCTGATAGCAGTTTATCAAACTAGATGTGTACTTCTTCAAACGACGAGGGAGCTTCGCTTTAAATGTTCAGTACCTCTTTTCCCATTGCGATTGCCATTTGGTCATATCTGAATGCAATTATTCAGAATGTTACCTTAAATGCCAGGTGATACAAGTGAACTTTTGTAAGCACGGGTTGTTGGTAACTTGATGAAATGAGGTACGGTCTTTATATTGCTTCGTCTTAATCCTACACTTCTCTCATCTTTGACAGTTTGTTGTCGAGACGACGGTGATTAGAGAGAAGTAGAGTGTTTCTTGAATTCAATGTGTCGCGTATGGAGGCAATGCGGATGCTATAAAATTTAAGAATCAATCTGATTTTAGTGATACGTGTAATACTCAAAAAGACCTTTGCATGAAAAAGGAAGTATAAGAGGAAAACGGCCCCCTAAATGTTTAAAGGGACAAAGTCGGCCATTTTAGATGAATTTTGTTTAAAACGAGATACAATCTATATTGTTTGACATGCTGAAAGATACTGAACGAATTGGTGACCATGCATATATTCGACCCCGGTTTTAGACACGATACATGAAACCATCGCGAAAATCAATTAATGGTCATGACCATTAATTCATTTTCGCGATAGTTTCATTAACCGTGTCTACATCCGGGGTCGAATATATGCATAGTGACGAATGCATTCAATACTTTTCAGTCAAAAAATATAAATGGTATCTTGTAGCAAAATTAAGAAAAAAAATGAAAAATGGCCGACTTTGTCCCTTTAACTTATCAACACTCAAGCACAGTAACATGCGTGGGCGACGAGCACCAAACTTCCACACTATCATGCATGGACGGGGATTGGGAAGAAGTGATTCTTTTCAAATGTTGGCTTTTGTGAGAAGTGACCTCATACAGAGAGTAAGCGATCATTAAATGTAGACATGCAAAGTAGAGTATTTATTAGTGCAATGCTGACAAAGCAAGATAAGGAATTAATGCTTTCAGAACGAAGTGAAATAGCAGTGTTCTCACATTTTAGTAGGAAACCGAAAATAAATCATAATCTCTATATAATATATTGCTAAAAAATAAGCAACTGTATTTTATAAATTCCACATGTTGGTGCAGATTTATAACATTTTTAGTAATTTAAACCTTTTTTATAGTTTTTATTGGTTATATTTGATTATTGCTTCAATTGCATCAATGTTGCCAGTGGTGGTCAAACGTGATCATATCTCCAGTCGTCAGAGCTACAAAGGCGACAGTAATAATCATGTAATTGAAGAGGAACTAGCCATTAGAATCAAAGTTGGCGGCCCTATTTACAAATACATAACTCTGCAGGAACTGTCACTTCAGCTCCAACGTCGTCAGTTTTCATAGGCAGCTTACAAGGATTGGATGTTGTCAAAATATTCAAAAAAAAGCTCTAAAATACACTTCGAACATTGACTCTTGAATGAAATAGTAACACCTCAAGATGAAAACACATTCTTTTTCTTTTGTTTTTTGTTTTTGTTTTGCAGCAGTTTCGTAAACTATTTACACAACTGTGACATGTCCAAATATGTTAAAACACTTTACCAGTGACAGTTATGTGAATTTTACTTTAAAGTGACGACTGAATAGAATACAGTGCTAGTAGCTGTCATTTTGTTATACTCATTAAAACGTATTAGTGGTACCGATGTCGGTTTCAGATTTCTGACGATCGAAACATTTAGTACACAGAGCCTGCCATTGATTTTCTATCTAGCAAGTTGCCATTTAGTTGGGCAATATACCAACCTACCGCGGCGTCGAACAAAAACCTTTGTCACAAATCTGATTAAAGCAAGTCTTGAAGGCGGAGTAAATACTTTTGTAATACATTTTTCAATGCAAGTAAGCAAAAATGTAGTGAACAAGAATTACAGTCACTACTGTTGGAATACTTGAAAGTAGTGAACTCATTAGACACGAGGAAATTTTATGTAGACAATCATTAGGATGTTAGTAAGCACAATCTCAGATTCATTAAAAACCTATCAACACACAAACTCACCGACATTGAAATCAACGTACTTAGCAAATACTTAAAATTCATTCCCACACCAAATCGTCCTAACAAAACCACCTGTTAGAGGACATAAAAAATACATTCGGAAAATGAGACTCCGATATATTATGAGACACAAACAGACCGTAAAACACCCATTCAAAGTAAACTCGAAATGGATCCCACATACAACCGAGAACACAAAACTAGAGAATTATTTGGAAGCGACAAAATTGGCTATTGTTAACACACCTTTTCGAAACCAGAAAACAACATGACACGTGCACAAAAAATAGCGTTGAAAACGCTATCAAAAAACAAGAAGATAAGCATCAAACCATTTGAAAAAGGACGGGGGACAGCAACTTTAAACACTGATAATTACATAAGAGAATGTCAACGTTAACTTAACGATCAACGATACTACACAAAATTGGCAACAGATGACACAAAAAATACAATAGAAGACATACGCAATCTCATAACAAAAATGTACAATAAAAAACAAATTGACCATCACACATATGAATATCTGAATCCAGTCAATAGAAAAATAAGAACACCACTTTGGTACCTTCTACCGAAAATTCACAAAATGCCGCCACCAGGAGCTATACATTAGGGGATGTTTCCATCTAAAAAACGATGCATATTCAATGCACATTCACCCCTTGAAATAGGGGTTTCAAGGGGTATGGAGCTCCTAATTAAAATTATTTGCCATCTCGTAAGCTGTTTGCAATATGTGATTAGAGATAGCGATTAAGTGGGTGTACAGGGAAGATATCTCTGCCTTACACACTTCACTCACACAGATAATCGTTCGCCTTGAACTTCTTTGAACATTGTACCCTAATTTTCACAGAATAGGACCTATAAATATACTACAAGCCATATGTTAGTTCAAATTAATAAAAGTAGGAACAAATTCCGATGTCCTGAAATGATAATACTGTTGTCAAGGTTTACACGAGACTGAGTTTGTGCCGCTTCACTGTACAATGCCTTGGAATAAAGTAGTACCGGCAAAGCTATTGGTATCTGAAGTTGTTGACTAAGCGTTATGTAATGTCTGATTATATCTGATATAACTACTTTAGATTGCATATTATCAGTGCAGAAAGAGCCCAAAAAGTGCACTGTTTTTTAGATGCAAGCATCCCGTCATGATTCATAGGACGGCCAATCATAAATGGATGCTCCAGTCCAACATTTCACATATCAGAGTTCATTGACCATTTTCTCAAACAAATCGTCAAGAAACAACCAACATACATCAAAGACACAACAGACTTTATACGGAAAATTGAGACAATCAAAGTTCCGACCAATGCGACACTAGTAACACTGGATGTAAATTCCATGTACACGAATACACCACATGATGAGGCAATTGAATCAGTCCGCAGAGCATTAAATCAGGAAAGATCATCAAACAATTACATAATCAAGCAACCACCAACGAAATACATGATAGCTCTGCTAGAAATAATCTTAAAAAACAACACATTTGAATTCAATGATGAATTCTACCGGCAGATCTACGGAGTAGCCATGGGTTCGCCATCTTCGCCACAGTTGGCTGACCTCACATTCCACGAGACAGAAATGAGAATAATACATAAACACAAACAACAAATATCGACCTGGCTGAGGTTCAGGGACGATGTTCTTCTGATTTTCATCGGAACACAACACGAACTCAATGAATTCATATCAAACATAAACAAAATGCATCCCACGTTCAAATTTTCGTTTGAAAGCTCCTCTCAAGAAATCACATACTTAGACCTTACTATCTACAAAGGTCATCGATACAACAAAGAGAATATTCTCGACATCAAGACACACAAAAAGCCAACAGATACATTCCAATTCTTACAAAGAAACTCATGCCATCCGGCAGCAACATTCAATGGTCTGATCAAAGGTGAAACATTACGATACATCAGAACATGCAACAACGAAACCGATTTTACACAGAAAGTCACACAATTTAGTGAAAAAATTACAGGACCGACAATACAAGAAAAATGAAATAGAAGGCATTATCAGAGAGACAAATCATAAAAAAAGAAAACGACTGTTTGAACAACAAAAAGAAAAAAATAACGCAACCAACAATACAATAGTCTTCATAACAACATACGGCCCATACATAGAAACAACAAAAATCAAGCAAGCCCTGACAGAAAACTGACGTGAACTTGAAAAAAGACGAAACACTAAAAAAACTGTTCCAAAACAAACCAATAATCGCATACAGAAGGAAGAGAAATATAGGCGACACACTTATAAGCGCCAGACTTCACAAAGACTACAATAGCTCAAACTCAGGTTCACAAGAACCTATACAAACACAACGAGATCAAACAGTAGATATTTTAGCTTCCTTATTTGAACAACAAACTCAAGTGGAACAACATATCACAAAATAAAAACAATCAACCATTCAACACGTCTCACCGAACAAAACTGAATTTTAAGCGACTGATGAAGAAAACTCTGTTTTCGAAACGTAGCGCCAAAGGATCATAGTGTCACAGTAATCTCTCCGCCCCAACCCGGAGTAACACAAGACACGTAGATTACGGGTACGTCTCGCCATGGCTAAAACAACAATTTACATAAAACACCAAACAGGATATACACTTATATTATACACGATATCATACATAAAATGCAAACAACCCAAATATGAACGATGTGTGGAGTTGCTTTCCCTTTACTAACCATGGCTGTTTTATGTAAATTGTTTTATGTAAATTGTTGATGCTGGATGGCATGAGTGAAACAACAATTTACATAAAACAGCGAAACAGGATATACACTTATATTATACACGATATCATACATAAAACGCAAACAACCCAAATATGAACGATGTGTGGAGTTGCTTTCCCTTTACTACCTAAGTTTGCTGTCAGTGCACAACATAGTGTATCTTCACAAACGATTAGGTATTCATCCTTTCAAACGGACACATGAGCTATTCTCATTGAGAAATGGGTTCGCTTAAATGAAAACCCAAACATCGAATTTAAATTCAGGATTGTAATGTTTTGAGGGGTTTGTACTTCACTAAGTAAACTCTTCATATATCACGGGCGGTTCTGTTCGGATTATCTCAGCACCATTTCCAGTGTCGTCATCTTTATGCTGTAGTTCGGTATAAATTAATCCCTCGACGTTCTGTTGCTTTCTCTTTATTCTTGTTTTCCATCGAATCAGGGCCTACGAACTCTCGGCTACCTTGATGTACACATATAAAAGCTTTTCGCATGACCTTATTCTCAGTTCTGTCTTCCAGCTTCTCCTTCTTTCCCCATGGCGTCGGCGTCGGTAACGTTACCTTTATGTAATGAAGTGTTGATATTTCCGTTCTGTTAAGTTACATGTTTCATAGTCACAGTTTATAACGACGGAAGTGTTCTTTATTTCCTCCAATACATATTCGTAGTCAAAGTTCTCATCACTTTGAACAACGCTTGGGTTATAACACGTGTCACCCTTTGCTTTCTCTTCCTCCCATGAAAATAAATGAACCACATGATGACGATTACAAGGTACAATGAAATCGAAACGGCGATATATAGCTTTACCATAGACAGACTTGTTTGTATTGCAGGTAATGCAATTGTTACCATGGGAATTATTGCAATCAATGGCTGCATCTACAAAATTGCTGATACTGGATTTATGTGATCAAGTTGTTACTGGTTGTTGCTGGTTCAGGAACTGTAAGTATTTTACCGTAATCGACGTTTAGCATTGACACTTAAAAATTGTTGCTGACTAACAGACACCCGTGTTGTTTTAGGTTCCTCAGATACTGTTGGTCCAAAATGCACATTTAACCCTAATCAGCACACCTGGGGTCCGCCTGGACCCCAATGCAATATTTTTTCTAATATTGTTTCTCTAAATGCATGTCAACGTTTCTCCTTTTATGTATTTGTCAGGTAACCATTTAGCAACAATGAAGTGAATTTATTTTGCTATTGGGTGATCTATTGAATTTTTAGAAAAAAAATTCAGTTGGGGTCCATGCGGACCCCGGACAATCCTATCGAAATACGCTGTTGATTCGGTATCTCTATTATGTCCCTTGCAAAAAAATACTATTCTAACCCACTTTCAATACACTAAGAGGTATGTGACATATTATGCATCTGTTACACTACCTTTTCATACTTTTTTAGGTTGAATAGCACGTGATTGATTAGATATGGACGTTTCCAAGCACATTACACAGCGGGCAAAGGCATCACGTCGGGGTCTGGTTAGACCCAAAATATTATTTGTGACGTTTTATTGATTCTATTCTCAAAATTGCCTCTCTGTATGTTTAATATGTTACTCATGGTCTATTCAGAGGTAAAAAAAAACTTTTGTTAAGTATTCAGAACATTGATTTGGACAGGAAATAACCAAACTGTACTTTTCTCACCTATCAGCCAAGTAAATTGTTATGTTTATTGTTGTTATTATTAATAAATCGTTATGTTTACTGTTGTTATTATCAATAATTATGTGTTTTGTTGCAAACTCATATTTGTTAAAAGAGGATGATGTGGCAATTAGAAACATGAAACGGTATGGTGTATTAAAAAGATGTCTGTTACAATATTTTTGGTGTAATAAGCAAGGAATCTCCTTGGGGTCCGCATGGACCCCAGATGTGCTACAACGTATGTTTCGGAAGGTGTCCTGGTGAAGGTTAATGGACCAATCACACACCGGCGTCTATCCAGGGTAGCTTCACCCTTCATTACAAAGGTTATGTTGGCACCGTTGTCAGCAGGTGTTAAAGTCCATGTCTCTCTGATATCGGGATGTTTATAATCAACGAATGCACCACCCTTGTCTTCACTGTTTAGTATCCATGACACACGTAGAGGTCCTTTCCTTCATCTTGAAATGCACTCTGTTGTCAACGTAGCACCCGCTGAATAATTTTTGGATTCACTCTCATCGCATGACGGGTAGTTTTCGCCAGGTGGGTAAAGGACCTCTAACATCGTGATTCTGATCCTGATTCCAAAAAAAACTTCGCCTCTTGCGGTATACACTACAATAAGCTATTCTAGCATCACTTTGTCGTATCTTCAGGATTTGTTATTGATATACTTCAACATGATCTCCCTTATGACTGAGTATCGATCATCGTGTCATCTATCCTCCAAAATTAGTGGCGTTATCTTCTGGAGTGACGACCTTAAATCATCACTTGTACATTTCACTGGCATTACTCCTGAATCAACAACTTGACTTCTGCCGTGCAGCGTAGCAATTCTATCTTCAATGGTACTCATATTTATTAGTTCTCGCAGAAATCAAGGTTTTTTAATGACTCTCCCCTTTGCGTTTTTGGAAGTGTTAATGTTTGTCCGGATGTCGGATACAAATTTCAATCCTCCGTCTTGCAGAGGTACATTAGAGATGGTCAAAATGCCTTTCATTATTGTTATTACTTTATTAATACCAAAGCAAGTCGATAAGGATTATGACTAAGTGATGTTAAACAAACATACTCACACAATCCCACTATAAAGCACATAATATAATAAGAAATACAACCTTGCAACAAAATAGTTTAGAAAAAAATTACCAATAAAACTACTGCAGAGTGATGCCTCGAAAGCTGTACACTAAAATATCACACTAAAAATGAAAAAAGTTGAATTGCCATTGGATAAAAAACTGTTTTCAAAATGGTTTGTTCTTGATTGAAAATATCCGAAGCGCCTCCCAGATGGAAGAAGCTGGAAAAGATAGTGAGCTGGATGGGCCTTATCAGCAATGATTTCGTATGATTTGCGAGCAAGGCGATTAGGGTAAATAGATTCCACAGATTGTAACTCGCAACCGATGAGTTTCCAGGCGGTCTTAACTACATTTTGAAGGCTATATTATGTTGTTTAGTTAAGATACCATACCAAACAAACAGTCATTGAAAAGTAAGAACACTCTCAATAACTGCTCTGCAAAAGTGTGTAAATGCTTTCTGGCTAAGTCCGAATTTCTTGAGTTGTCTCAAGAAATACATCCGTTGTTTTATTTTTCACTTCATAAGTTGTGCTCATTTCCCCACTTAACTATTTGTGATAGTCGAGCCAAGAAAAGTGAATAAATCCCCCTGTTCTACAATTTGATCTTTAATATTAATATGGGGTTCCACAGTAGTTTGTTGTGATATTCAACTCGAGATTAGTATTTGTATACCGATCAACCAACTGTGCAACCTCGGATCGGTACTCGGTTTCATCGGCATTTGAAATTAACCCACCAAAAGTGGTGTCGTCAGCAAACTTAAAAAACTTTACTGACTGTGTATTGGAGACCTAGTCATTGGTAAACAAAGAGAACACCACAGATGACGAAACGCACCCTTGGGGCGCGCCAGTATTGAAGACTATAGAATTGGATATTTATCACCAAGTTTTACAATTTGGGACCTGTTAAGCAGAAAATCATGTAACCAATGGCACGTGGGTAATTCTATGTCCAACAGTTTCAGTTTATCAAACAGTTTCATGGGAATAATCGTGTTAAAAGCAGAGCTAAAATAAACCAAAAGAATCCTTGTATAGTTTTCAGGAGATTCTAGGTGATGCGAGGCATAGTGAAGTCCGAGGGCAACAGCAACATCGACAGATCTATTTGCTCCGTATCAAATTGGAAAGGATAACGGAATGACCTTGAGACAAATTTAAGATATTTCAATACAATAACCTCTAATATACTTTCTTAAATACCGAGATCAAAGCAACAGGCCTATAGTCGTTTAAACATGATACTTTAGCCTTCTATGGAACTGGTATGATGACTGATTATTTGAAACACGCAGGTACCTTACACTGCCGAAGAGAATCATTAAAGATGTACGTAAACACTGAAGCGAGTTGGTCAGCACAGTTCTTGAGTGTATACGTGGTAACATTATCGCGTCCTGCAGCCTTTCGTACGTTCTGCTTAAAAAACAAATTTCTCACCTCTGGCTTCTCTATAATAAACAATGGCAAAGATGGGCACCGTAGTGAGCTGTCTCCATAAACTTTTGTACAGTGACGCTGTTGATCGGCTGCCTTTTTAGTGTGCTCTTCAGGTTTTATGGTTTACCGACTTTTTTGACGTTTTTTACTATGCGTTTTTATCCCGTGACTTTTTAAAGACTCAGTGCATCTACCGTCGATTTTACTAGTTTTTTACCTATCCTTGGAGCTGTATTTTATCATTGACTTTTTGTGTGGTCTTGGCTCAACGCTGGCAACATGGCAGTACAATCTTGGTTTTCCTGTGCTCGTCGCACCTTGATTTATTCTTGGCGGGCTATGACCAATCGCTGGCAACCGTTTAGGCCACTTGGACAAGATGGAAAGACCCAAAACCCAAGTTCCGAATTCTAACCATTGTTTCGCCCGACCATTGAATCGAAAGAGGCCTTGTGAACAAATTCAGACACAGGTAGTACGGCAAATTCTGTTCTCACATTCCTGGCCGCTAGGAGTGCGGGACCGACAGTGTGGGAAAAATCGATCCCACACTCTCAGAAACCGTCCCACACTCTGCAGTAAATATAACACAAGCTCTGATTGGATGACAAACAGTCTGTTTTGTTCCACGCACAAAATGTTATCCAATGACACGACGAGTAACACACGGACCAGAACTACAAAGTAAGCAGGTCAAAGTACAGTGGCAGACGACAGAGTTTTCACAATTTTTGATAATATTGTACGTGTCCAATATGAATTTAACGCATTTTGTGGTCATGTGAGAAAAAGAATCTCACACACCAAGGACCTGGGAGCAGATTTCTCACACTCGTTGGGGAAATTTTGTCTCACACTCGCCTGCGGCTCGTGTGAGACAAAATATCCCCAACTCGTGTGAGAAATCTGATCCAAGGTCCTTTGGGTGTGAGATACTATTAATCTCTCAACAGGTGGCTGCAAATAAACAATGCGTTATTCAAACTGGTATAACACCTAGGACTGTTCAGCCGACCAAACATGAAAGGGACTCAGTTCTGGTGAAAATCCCCAGGCTTTCTACTTGTTTCAAGAAATTACAGCAGAATGCAGCACTCTAGAACGGGAAAATCGCTGCCATGGCGACAACTTTGATCGAGGAACATCTTGACATTCTAATAATCATAGAAACTTGGATCAAAGTCAGTCCGATCCAATCTTGGCAGAGTTTCATTCTTCGATCAGCGGTTACAATGTCAACCAGCAACCTTGGGCTAAACGGAAAGGTGGTGGTGTGGCTGTTGTAACAAGATCTAATCTTCGCGTTGTTGAAAACCAGTTCTGTGCATACCAGTCATTTGAATCATTAATCAAACTCTCCGTTCATCCAGTCAACTCCTGAACATTATTATTACTATCTATCGTCTACCAAAGTCATCGAAAATCATGACAGCGACTATAAATCAATTCATATCCGAATTTTCAACTCTTCTTGAAAGGGCAGGAATTCTACCAGGTCATCTTGTTATCGCCGGCAATTTTAACTTTCACTTTGACGGCATCACTTCACCGGACCCTATAAACTCTTCAATCTACTTCAGTCGATGGGATTGCAGCAGCATGTGCATGGTTCAGCACACATCAAAGGACACACTCTCGACTTACTTATCACAAGATCAGCTTACCAGTGTTTACATTCTATAAGAATCGACAATTCTCTCTTCTCCCATCACAGCCTTGTCCATTTCAGCATGAAAGTACAGCGTCCACCGAACTCCAAAGTCAAGGTTACACTACAGCAAGACTTGTCTCTACATTCAAACGCTTTTTTGGCAGGTATCGCAAGCTGGTAGATAAATACAATATCTCTCTTCGACAAATGATTGCTGATGGCATCAGTGACATTGGGCCTTAGTTAGTGACCACTACCTATCTGACTTACAGATTGATAATGGTGGGTGCCACATGTTGGGCAGGATGCGCTTACTATTTTCGAAAAACCTGACATCACTTCTTCGTCTTCTGGCTAGAGTTCCATATCTTTCTTTCATGAAGATGACTTTGTTTTTGTACCGTCTATTTACTGTCTGTTCTGTGCTGTTTTGTGTCTATGTTTACAACTATTGTCTTACGAATTCCGACCTAATGTCATTGGATATGGATTGGTATGATTGCGATTATTTCACTACTTCTTGCCGGAACTATCGGAAGATGAATATCAAAGATTTTTATGTCAAGCTGACAGCCAAATTATCTGATTACCCATGCGACACCAATCCTGAAATATTATCAGAATATTTTGCACGCGACTGCTACGGAAGTGTTAGATGATTTTGTTCCTGTTACTACCTAAGTTATAATCAATAAAGTCCAAGCACCTTGGTACACCGAGAAACTCCTACTACACAGGAAGAATCTACGGCGTCTAGAAATGAAATGGCAAAATACACAGCTTGAGATAGATCGACAAATTTCCATCTGCGTGCGATCTGAATACTTTAGTCGCTGTGAAATCTAGTTACCAGCGACGCATCCAAAGGGCGGACTCTAGGAAACAATTTAGCATAGTTGGCTAACTTTCCAACACGAATGCAAGTAACACCAATGCATTGTCAAACAACATCCCTCTCACGGACCTGCCATCCGAATTTCTTGTCTACTAAGAATCCAAGGTAGCGAAGCTCCGAAACGGACTTTTAGTTCAACAGGTCGACTCCCATGATATCCTACCGCCCCATGTATTAACTGAATTCCATCCGGTTAGAGCCGTTCAGGTACAAGCAGGCATAACGACCCTCCACGAAGTCTTGTGACCTTGATGTCTTGCCATCGGACCTTATCAAGAAATCTGTCAACACCCTCACACCATTCTTGGTTGACTTTTTTCATCGCTCGCTCAGGACAGGCATTGTCCCAACTCACTTCAACTTCGCCATTATTCGGCCACTCCTGAAAAAGCCAGACCTAGACAAAAACATGCTGAAGAGATATAGCTTTCTTTCGAAAGCTCTTGAAAGAATCGTTGCACAACACAACGACATAGCCATCTTACCAGGTTTGATCTGTTCTTAAAGTGCCAGAGTGCATACCGTTCTAACCACAGCACCGGAACAGCTCTTTTTTGGGTGCATAATGACATTATGCATGCCGTAAACGATAAAACGGACGTCATCCTCATCAGTTTGGATTTGTCAGCTGCGTGATCGATACGATCGATCATGACATTCTATTACACAGACTGCAATCAAAATTCGGCATAACTGGCACCGTTCTGTCCTGGTTCCGATCATATCTGTCAGATCGCCATGTGCAAAAGTCGGCAATGTAACATCGTGCAGTTCGACAATGTAATACGGTGTATCACATGTGCACAGCCCCGGCAAAATGTCAACCGTGATGTACCATGATCAACAGGGTATTTGATGGTTTTTGATGTTTGACCATGAACTACCTTGGTTGGCTATGATATGAGACCACAGTAAGCAGTCAAATACCTTGGTCTATCACAGTTGGCCACGGTCTATCATCGCTGATCTGTTCACGATTGTTGGCAACCATGGTCAACCATGTTATTTGATGACTGATTATATTTCTGACCATCGTTATCAATGCGACCATCGTCCTAGAATGACAAATTTTCTTGATGACCATGTTTT
>LD343686.1:261112-285666 GCA_001465055.1 Ptychodera flava | reverse complement strand
GCAGAGTTTAAAAATGTTGGTTGCGTCATTCACTGTAAAAGGAAGGAAATGTATAATATTAAGGCAATTTAAGACTTTACGTATCATAATACCGTATTTTGGGGAGAAATGGGTCATTGGAATAGAAAATTTCACAAACTCCATATTGCCAGATTACAGCACTTTAGCATATAGTCAATCATCAATCAAAATTTTGAAAAATATTTCCTCTTTGTAAATTGGAAAATTGTTTTTGTGCTCTTGTCATAAGACACCAGCATCATCTAGCATTGTAAATTTTGAAAAAACTGTCTCACTATCATCATCTACAAATACAAATGAAGTGGTGATAAATGGCTACAAATGGTTGACCAACACTTTCTGCCAATCAAATAACTTTAAAAAAACTGGAGAATAGACAATGAGTGTGGTGCATGAATCACACAGAGTCATACAAAACAGAAGTTTAAAAGTATTTGTAACATGAAAAAACCTTCAACTTTGTCATTTCTGCACTTTGAATCAAATGGGTATCCAAAACTTTTTTCATTAGTGTTCATAATTGCTTTATTTATTTATTCCTTCTTTCATGAATATGTCATGCTGGTCTTTGATTGGTCGTTTTTTCGTTCATAGATTGTGGATGATGCTGTAGTAATCAATAAAGGGACCAATCCTGATATTGACAGCTATTCAGCATTTTGGGACAACATGAAGCAGTCACAAACCTCCCTGGTGGAGGAACTTAAAGCAAGAAGAGTTACAGACATATATGTGTGTGGGTTAGCAGTGGATATCTGTGTGGCTTTCACATCCCTGGACGGAGTGGAGCATGGATACCGCACTGTTGTCATAGAAGATGCTGTGCGTGGAATTGATTGTGATGGAATCAAAACACGGAAAAAGAAGATGAAAGATGCTGGCTGTGTATTCGTCAAATCTACTGATGTGAGTAAATATCTATGTCAAAGCATTCAATAACCTTTGCACAAGGATAAACAATAATCAGATTTAACCATCTCAGCATTATAATTATTTGAAACAACACTCAATAACAGTTTAATGACAACTTAATTCACATATTGAGTTCCTTTTGATTTATAGAACTTTTTAAAGAACTTTTCTCATTTAGCATTTTGAGTCTCTTTGTATCAGTTAGAGTGTGTAACCAATATGAATTAAGTCTGTTTGTGTAGTGTCTGTGAACCATATGTATCTACAGTGTTTTCCATTGCCTGGCAAAACAGAGGGAGGCTAATTTACATAACAATCCATAATTTGCATATCCTTTTGTTTGAAATGTATTCTCTTTAACTATTATAGACTATAGTCTATAGAACTATTCGGATGGGTATCTGTCGGGCATCATGCGTCAGTCTGTCTGTATGTATGTATGTATGTATGTATGTATGTATGTATGTATGTATGTATATATGTATGTCCGTTTGTGAGGCGTCTGTCCACTCAAATATCTTGAGAACCGCAGTACTTACTTATTTGATATTTGTTGTGTAGATGAAAAGTATGATTTTGAGAAACTAGTTTTTTTAAGTTTTTGATATTGTTGAAAATATGCAAATTAGTGCAAAAAAAGGCGTTTTTGGTAAAAAGTCTTCTTCTTCATTACCTCTGGTCAGACAGCTTTGTTATTTGTTTACACGTCCCTAGGGATAACCCAACAATGTATGTATGTATCGTATGTATGTATGTATGTATGTCCGTTTGTGAGGATGTCCGTCTACTCAAATATCTTGAGAACCATAGTACTTACAGATTTGATAGATGTTGTGTGGATACAAAATATGATTATAAGAGGCTGACTTTTTTTATTTTTTGATATTTTTGAAAATATGCAAATTAGCACAAAAAAGGGCGTTTTGGGTAAAATATCTTCTCCTTCATAATTGCTGGTCAGACAGCTTTGATATTTGGTATACAGGTCCCTAGGAATAACCCAACTTAGATTTCTTCAAATTGTGATCAAATATGCAAATCAGTATTTTTAAGGAATTTTTGTCATGTTTGGTAAAAAATTTATTTCATTAAAACCGCTTGCCTGATAGCTTTGATATTTAGTACACAGGTTCATAGGAATGATCAAAATATGATATATTCAAAGTATGATGAAATCTACAATTTTGTATTTTTGGGGCAATTTTTGTCATTCATAGTCAAAAAAATTATTTCTCAAAAAGTACTCATCTGATGGCTTTCACATTTGGTATACAGGTTCCTACAGATAAACTGAATATGATATATTGAAATTTGATGAAATCTTCAATTTTTGTATTTCTTGATCAATTTTTGCCATTTTTGGTCAAAATCTTTGTTTCTCAAAAACATCTTGTCTGATAGCTTTGATATTCGGTATACAGCTTCCTAGGGTTTATCTTAATGTAATATATTGAAATTGTGATGAAATCTTCAATTTTGTATTTTGCAGCCAATTTTGCTAATTTTAGTCAGGCCATCCAGAAATGAGCTATCAAAGATATACACCTTCATCATCAACACATGTGTCACAAAACTTTATTCTATATTTAACACAACGGAGCTCTGTCAACTGTTAGGTCACTTGTTTTTTCAAAACCGCTGGTCAGACAGCTTTAATATTTGGTATACAGGTCCCTAGGATGACTTTAGTGAGATAATTTCATACAGTCAGGAAATACTTAATTTTGTATCCATGTCTATAGTAGCTTCAGGGACTTTGGCCCTATGTTTTTTTCAAAACCACTGGTCAGACAGCTTTAATATTTGGTATACAGGTCCCTAGGATGACTTTAGTGAGATAATTCCATACAGTCAGGAAATACTTAATTTTGTATCCATGTCTATAGTAGCTTCAGGGACTTTGGCCCTATGTTTTTTTCAAAACCACTGGTCAGACTGCTTTAATATTTGATTAACAGGTGCCTAGGATGATCTTAGTGAGATAATTTCATACAGTCAGGAAATACTTAATTTTGTATCCATGTCTATAGTAGCTTCAGGGACTTTGGCCCTATGTTTTTTTCAAAACCACTGGTCAGACAGCTTTAATATTTGGTTTACACGTCCCTAGGATGATCTTAGTGAGATAATTCCATACAGTCAGGAAATACTTAATGTGGTATCCATGTCTATAGTAGCTTCAGAGACATTGGTCCTATGTTTATAGTTTTAATGTATGAATAGACTGCGCAAAAAAACAGATGGTGGGTCATTCTTTAGTTGGAGAATGACAATGCATTATGTTGATGGTTGCTCCAGGCTACAGGAGACAAATTAGGAATGCCAACTTTTGTTTTACCTCTTGTAAGAGGTATGTAAGGGTGCCGGAAATCGACAAGTGCGGGGCCAAAGTGAGGGCCAGCACAATCAAAGTGCGAGCGAATGGAGGGCTTGAAGTGAGGGCTCTCATAATCGAAGTGCGAGCAAATGTGAGGGCTTGAAGTGGGGGCTCTCACAATCGAAGTGAGAGCGTATTTGAGGGTTGAGACTTTCGAAAATCAGTACTAAATTCACCTTGATCGAATGAAGACGTGATCAAAGTCACTTCTAAAAGCGCGATACGATCGCAGCCCTGTGTATGAGCATGCATGGAGCTACAGCATCGATCGAAGCTTCGCGATATGAGCAAACGGCTATTAAAGTACATGACGTCCCTGACGGAAAAAAATTGTCAAACAGCGTAAAACTATGAATGAGGCATTTTTTAATCTTTACATCGTTGAATGTCTGGCTGATTTTAAAAATCGGCGACTGACTGATCAAGCAGGGATCACACATTCAAAGTGCTTGTCAAAGTGAAATCGAACGCTGTATGTGCGACAGGCAGAAATATTAAAACATCAGTCATCGCCATGATTAGGTTATACACTGTCAGGACTGAAAAACACTTTCTTGTAAAGCTTTTAAACTTGAGACAAGCCCGTCGGGCGATTATCGTTATTGAAATTAATGCCATGACAATGACACACGACTGATCACGTCGTTCAAATTTCAAGTGTGTCTCGACTCACATGAAGGCGCGACTTTGCACAATTTTTAAATAACGGATATTTACAATCTAGTATCGAAGTTTGACATATCAACGATTTCGGGACTATAGAATCGATACTAGACCACAGTCTCTTGGTGGGCTATTCAGCTCTGGGACTATTTGCCCCATAGACGAGTGTACAGAAGCGATAAACACCTCTCGCTTCTGTACACTCACTCGTCTATGGGGCGAATAGTCCCAGAGCTGAATAGCCCACCAAGCGACTGTGACTAGACGACACTAGAATGAACTGCGGTTGTCCCATGGGAAGCCGCGTCTGTGGAACCGCCGATATTCACAGCGTTTTTGGGGACTGTAATATATACTACACGATACCAGAATAAATTGCTTGGTGCCATGGCACGCCCGGTCTGTTAAATCGACGATATTTACCCGATATTTATCGGTGATTTGGGGATTCTAATATCGATATTAGACGATACTTGAATGACTTGCCCTGTGCCTCGGCACGCCGGATCTGTGAAATCTCCGATATTTACCCTATATTTTTCGGCGATTTGGGGACTCTAATATTATCAGGAATGGAAATCCGACAGAAATAGTGCAAAACAGATAGTATATTTTCTGTTTATTATCCAGGCTTCTGTACATATACTAATGACGATTTCACAGCGTCAGTTTATCTATTAGTTTATTTGTTAGTTAAATGAAGCCATAACATGCAATCTGACCTTCCTGTTGTTTTTTATTTTATGTCGACTTTGACATTTAACTGTGGTCATAGACCCTCGAGAATAACTGTGATCTTCATCGTTACCAGAACATTCACCATGACTGGTATCAAAAAAAACCTTAAAATTCTCTGTGTCATTACTCGGAACATGCCATGCAAGAGCAAAGTGTAAATATTCAGAACGTGAATTTGATCTTGAATGAGATTCAGTGTTAAGTACGAAGTATTGTTGTCGGGGACCGCTTGGCAAATAAACTTAATATATTCCAAGATAGATCGCACAAAAAAAACCCAACAGCAGTTGCCTGTCCCGTTATTCTCGAGGGTCTATGCTTTGGTGTATATATAGAAGTAGAACCACAGAATAAAATGTGTGTGTTGTAGCAGAATAACAGAACACATCGTGTCTGCTTGTCTGTCCATCAGTCACACCAAGACGAATTTCCCTTCGCCACAAATATCGATACTAAACGATACTAGAATGACTTGCCCTGTGCCTTACAGTTCTGGCCAAACCCGACATCCAAGGACTGACTCTAGCTTCGATACTAGACGATACTGGATTCTGTCAAATCGCAAGTAAATATCCGAATGTATCAGAGATTTCACCACCTCACACTTCTTGCCAAACCCGACTCCAAGGACTGACTCTAGCTTCGATACTAGAGGATACTAGATTTTGTCAAATCGCAGGTAAATATCCGATATATATCGGAGATTTCACCACCTCACACTTCTGGCCAAACCCGACTTCCAAGGACCGACTCTAGCTTCGATACTGGACGATAATAGATTCTAGCTGTCAAATCGCAGGTAAATATCCGATGTATGTAGGAGATTTCACCACCTCACACTTCTGGCCAAACAGGTTTTGCGTCAGGGTAGGGGTAACGTCAGGGTTCAGGTGTCTGAATTTAAAGTGTTCATGTTGATGTCATATTCAAGCCAAATACCATGATGTAATATTTTTAGACTCATACTCTCGCCATTACTGCATTGGTATTAAGGTTGAAATAATACGTGGAGTGTTTGAGGTCGGCAGTATTGCTCTGTCTTATTTATTGTTGACAGTACAACCGGCTTAATTTTTGAAAGTCAGAAAAATTTCAACGGTGAGTTTTAGTTACACGTTCAGTATTTTACGCGTGCGCCAATTCAAAAGCAAAACCTTCCGACTTTTATACAAGCTGGTAACTTGCTCCAGACCATGACATGTGTCTAGTTACGATGTTTGGCCAATTTCAAGATTAAACTGCAATGATCATTTCCATCTAACACAACACACCCAATATTGACACATGAGAGAGAGAGAGAGAGAGAGAGAGAGAGAGAGAGAGAGAGAGTTTGTGAAAGTTACGTATTTTACTGGGAAAAAGCAGCCACTAAGTTCAGTTGAAATATGTTTCAACACCACCTTTCTTACGATCGACTTAGTCTAGGTTGTTGTAAACGTAAATGCACAAAATGTCTTTGGCATCCTACATGCCTGTGACATGTCACAGAGTCAATGTTTATTTCAAGGTTGATACACAATGCATGCATACACTGTCCCTCTACCCATGGGAGGGACAGTGTATGCATATTCGTTTTACAGCGAGTGATTCGGTCGCGATGTGTTGCTCGCCGATAGATTGCTTGTTCTAATCATCCATTCGTTGGCTTAAAAGTTTCAGAGCCAGAGACGGCACAATCATTTCCGCTACAGACAAACAACGTATGAATGTGATGCAAGGTCGCAGAGTTTAGTATGAAACAAAGGAGACAGTCAAATTTCTATCTAATGACTGGTCAATCGCTGACTACGCAGAGATTATAGCTATGATTTCTGTGACAATATAATTGACCATGAGATTGATTCAGTGAACAATATTCAAGGGCTCGTTGACCAAAATGGCATACTTTATTGAGGTAGAATATACATCATTGTTAACTAAATATATATATAGATATTCTGACGCAATTGATCTTTTGAAATGATTATCAAACTTTGAGTACAGAGAAAATAAAAAGTATACTGTAAGTACAAACGTAAAAAAGAACTTGTCATTTGCTGTTGTCTGATTTCTCAGTTTTAGTTGAGCTATTGAATCTTTTTTTTATCCTCAAAAAATCAATCATAGAGAACCAGACAAGTCTCCAAAAATGCATTTTCCCATGATCTTACTTTATCTGGTGAACAAGCCACTCTAAAATTTCGTCAAAAAAGTTTCCTCTTTCTTCGAAAATTCTCCGGCAAAAACTCTGCTTACGACGCAATGTCGGATAAACAGTATCAGAGTTCATGTGCCCAGGTCGTGAACTGGTTTTACTGAAGTCACATTTATCAGTCGCGCTATAGTTGTACAATGGTACCAGAAGAAGTATCGCTCACTTGAGTTGCATGTATTAATAATAAAAAGGATATCTGTGATATTCAATGCAATGACTAAAAAACACGAAAAGGTTACTGAAAAAGACGGAAGTGATGTAATGGGTCGTGATCTGTAACTTACGCAGGTCATTGTGCATGTACTCGTTCCGCGCTCAGCCGTTCAACTGTTCACAGAGCTATGCCGCGCCGCTTCTGTGTTCTGGAGATAGTAAGTTTTCATTCAACGTTGAAAACGACTTTGACTCTCATTTTTCGTATGCCTGAGCCCGAATTTGATCGGTTCAAGGCGCCCCTCACTTCAAGCCCTCACTTTCGCTTGCACTTTGATTGTGCTAGCCCTCACTTTGGCCCCGCACTTGTCGATTTCCGGCACCCTTACATACCTGCTTGTAAAGAAGGTGTGAGGTGGGGCTACGAATAATTTACATCACATAATAAATAACTACCAGTATCATGATCTGTAATAATATATTCTCATATCTGTGTAAGCATTCATTTATTCTCTCAGATTTAACATGACTGAAGAATCAAAATGTTTGAATTAATCCCTCTACAGTATTCAATTTAGTAAAGACAACCATTGACACTTAATTTGGTGTAGTGAAACCCTTTCTTTCAAGTTGAAACAACTTGAAAGAAAAGGTTTCACTACACCAAATTAACTGCTCATCAAACAGCATTGATCATGATTCAACTCCTGTTGTTATTATTACAATGTCTAGCCTCAACTAGCTATTTTGAAATATACCGGTAGTGGTTTTATCCAACACACAGGAGTACACATACGACAAATGGGCTGTGGATAAAAATAATCATGTCAAATGATTGTGATCATTACCTGTTACTCCCTAATTTTTTCTTCATCCGTCCAAGGGAACTAAAGTGACATGTTTCACCATAAGTCAAAGATGACAAATTACCGGTATATTGTCGTTATATCAGTAGTATTTTTCCAAGCTGAACAAAGAAAAATATTTGGAAATAATATATTTACCAGTTATCACTAACAAAAGCACAAGTTTGTTATTTTCCATAATAAGAAGATTGGATGATGATTGCACATGACATACATGTATCACAGCAGAGCTGTGTATCAGTCACAAGGTAGCTAGTTTTGCAGTTATCATAATCTGAATCCAAATGACATTCAGAACAAATAAGTGCAGCTCATAAAAATTGTGATCAAGTTTTCAGATGTGGTATAAATCTGAAAATAAATAAACTATAGAACCTGTGAAATATCTGAGACAATAATTTTAAATGAGAGTCCATTTGGTCATACCGGTATTACATATAGTAATTTAGTATTTATTACATACGGTATAGTAAACTTCTAAAATGTTCCAAAAAGATATAAAATGAATATTTTCATATTTTTCAGGTTCCTGACATGTTGAATTGCAAAGACAGGCATCCAGAATTAGGATATCAGGCAGCTGTCAATGTTGCCATGGCAATGAAAATACATGAGGCCAGGCTACTTGGTTCACCATAACACAAGCAAGTCAGCCATGAAATTGTTTCCTTGTAATGTTATACTGACATAAAGTAACAATTTCTGCATTTTAATGTGGACTATTGTCATCTTTGAACTTTGAAGTTGTAAGCAAAATTTGAATAAGGTTTCCAGCTGATTGTGATATTTTGAAATTTTTTTGAGCAAAATGTCGGTATTTTTCTATAAATGTACTTAAGATATCATTATTTGACTCATGTGTGCCAAAGCCACACAAGGGGAGCCAATTGTGTAACCCTGTTTGTCTGTGTGTCTGTTTTTCTGTCCATCTATCCTTCTGTTACTTGATTACCAAATATGAGGACCTCATAACTCAACAACTTCAATACCAAATGTGACCAGTTTATAGTATACTGTAGAATGATGTGTGACAGAATGAAGTTCTGTAGATGTTTATGTGACAATTAAGAAAAATTTTGTACTTTTTCAATTTTAGTGACTGTCTAAAATTTCGCAGCCAGGTCAACTTCCCGGGGCTGACTTTTTCTTTTCTACGTTAATAGACATATAGAAAACAGAGGGGATGGCAAGGGTAAATAGCAGATAAACCACAGTCTTGCCACAACTGTAGATTTAATAATAAAATTGATAAGTGACTGCACGATGGAGTTGAGTAACCATGGTTGTGACCAGTGTCACTGGTGGATGATATGCCATGGGTCACGGCCGGTCACATATCTCAGAAGCCTTTTACGAACAGGGGTGTGACCTTGGAATCACTAAGCATTGACAAGCAATCATCAGAATCATTTGTTTCCAAACCAATCAATTCTGAGTCGCTAAATTCAGGTTCAAACAGCAAGGTTGAAGGCCAAGAACGTGGATATCCTTTCCTGCTTTATTATTAGGGCCTGTGCCATAGCATGTTTCATGGGAAGAAAGACTTCCTAGCAAGACCCCCTAACTTAGTGATACAATAACGAACTTTCTATGTCATCAAATTATAGCATGTACAATGGAGGGCCGCTATATGGTGCTCTAATACGGTAAAAATGGTGAAACACATCAAAGTTAGGAAAATGAGTGTTTCCAAAGCAATGACTCATATATTTTGTATGTTTTTGCCTGAAATTTGTTGCATGGAAAATTCTTCAAAAGATAGAAACAGCAAGCATGTTATCGTACACTTTTCCTTTAATTATTTTACCTGATCCTTTGTACATTATTTTTTCCTCACTTTCCCACCTTTTCTTTTTGTCATGCCTTCTCTGGCTGATTTGTATGATTGACATTTGCTAATGTATGTAGGATCTGCTTGTCCCATTGCTATAGATGTTGATATGCATGTTTCTGAAGTTGACCTCCAGTACCTATGTTGCAGACCTTATTTGCTGTTGTCATTCTTGTTTTTCTGGTTTTACTGTGTAGAAATCATTGTCATAACATCAACATAGAATTTTACTCCACTGAACAGATAGAAACAACATTCATTGTTAATCTTTGGTACCCATACTAGTATGTAACGATTCCGATCAAATGTGAGCGACACCATATCATTGGCGGTGTTTTGTAATAAGGGTGGCATGCAAGATTACTTTATGTTTCCACCATTATGGTATGGACCAATTCCTGTGGTGGCCTTCTACCAATCTTTTAGCAGTTATTCAGTTTATTCCTGTCTTAGCTTCAACTACTACTTTCAACCTTTATTTCATTCAGATTTCCTTAGCTTAGTGTATAATTTTAATTTGTTGTCTTAATTACTGTCAACTTAGCTTTGCTACCGTTATTCTAACCTCATTATTCTTACACTACTGTCATACCGTATAACCACAAAATTTCAAGAGATGCATACATGATTGTCACTCAACAAACCATTTACAAATACATCTTTTGCTTTTTTGTCCATATACATATACATGTCTCTTTTCTCACAAAAATGGGCTCAAAATCACAATGTGAAAAATAGTCTTTCAGCTATATGTTGCACGTTGACTCCATGGTCTCTAATTCACAGTGAGTGGGGTTGTAGATAAATGCTGATAATACTAGGTGTCATTATGTCCAAGTGCTGTTGGCACTATTTTTTGCATTTTTGGTCAAAAAATCATTTTTTCCGGATATTCTATTCTGATTGCTTTGAAACTTAGTATGCATGTATCTAGAGGCAATCTTAGTTGAGTGTCTTCAAATTGTGGTGAAATTGTCATATTTGTATTTTGGGGGCACTTTTTCCCAGTTCTGTTCAAAAATCATTTTCAGTTGCTTTGAAACTTGGCATGTTCCCCGGGGGTAAACTTATAGGTATACTCTACTCTGGCCTGCCACATCAAACCAAATGTGAGCCAAGTATCATTGACGCTATACTGTCATATTGTTACCAGATCATTTTCTCTGATATTGTCTATCTGATACCTTTGGTTAGTAGGTTCTCAGAGATAATGTCAATGAGATATGTTGAGATTATGCTGTACTTAGTCTTAAATTTTTAGTTTAGTCAAACCATCTTCTTTTCTGAAAGTGTTTGCCATATAACTTCCATATTTGGTCTGTAGATTCTAAGCAATGTTTTCATTGAGATTTTTCTGTTGTCTGCTGTCACGTTGACCCATGTTTGTATATTTTTTGGAACTACTTTTTCCAAAAATCAATTACAACAACTATTGCAGTAGTTACTGTTTTGCTTTAGTTTTGTAGGTATTGAAGTACAGCTAATTTTTGTTATTGTGTTCATTGAAAAATTGTTTTGATTAATTTTACATTTCATCACACAGGGGCCATGAAAGACCTGTTCCGATACAGTTTTAACATTTGATATTTAGAACACATGTAAATGTGATGAAATCCTTCCATTCTAGTTTGAAATTCTACATTACGTGTTGCAAGTGAATACATGTATAGAGGCATTAGTTTGGCTGTTTGGAGAAACACAACCATAAACGCTCATGACCCAATGTCGATGGTCCAATGTCTTTAATCGGATGAATGAATGTTAAATCATACTTTATTTTGTATTGCTGGGCATTAGCAATCACAGATTGATAATATTTCCATTGTGTTTGTATCAAAGCTTTGTGATAATAAGTAAGAAGAAAGGAAATATTATTTTTATTATTGATTTCAGTGTGCTTTGTAAGAGTTATTGAATCAGAATAAGCCTACAATCTTGATTAAAATCAGATGTAGAGTATGGCGACGTCTTTACTTACGTAGTAGTAGTGAGAGGCGACAGCAAAAGAATACCACATAAGTAAAGATGTTGCTGTACTCTACATCTGATTTTAATCAGATTGAATAAGCGTAGTAAAACTCTGTATAAATTTTCTTACATAATGCATTTTACTATGTCAGCTGTAAAATAAACTCATTATGAAGTAATCAAGAAAACAACAGGTGAAGTTAAAAATCAAAAGACAACAATACTTAAATTTAGTCTTCATTTACACTGATATTTTTTGTTCTTGGGTTAAAAATTAGTAAATTTATTGATTTTTAGAAAACTCATCTCTTTTGCTTTTAAATTTGGCAGTAAATTTCAAATTGGCTACGTTTCTGTATCAAGGTGAATGTCATGTGAGAATTAGCTGTGTAATCCACAAATTATTTTTCTCTAACAGTAAATCTGTTGCATAATGCAATTATAAATATTATAATTCTTTTTGTTTTGATTGTTATGTATATTTCAGAAAATTGACTAGGTGGAAGGTATTTAGGTGAAATATTATTTTAGTTTTGTTTTTGGATGAATCATTCTTTTTTCATAATCCCTCAATTTTGGATTATTGGTGTTCTTCTTTCAGAAAATGGTGCTGTGAATTTATTTACCAAATTGTATTTTTAAAGTGTACATGCTTTGCCTGCTGTATTATCCCAAATTTTTAAAAAACTTGACTTAGAGTATTCTTATTATTGCTTATTTCTTCCATGCATCTACATCACGCAGACAATATGTCTTTGAGCATATTGTTGATGAACAATCATTTTTGAGTTGATTGCAACATGAGCTCATATCATTTGATACTTCCTGTTTCATCACGTAGAGGAGGGAATGTGATGGGTTTGTTTTGTTCAATCAGACATCACAATTTTTGTGGATTTTAAATGCTCGGGAAAACCATAGACCCTCGAGAAAAACGAGATTTTTCGAGAGTCTATGGGAAAACAGGGAAGTGTCAACAGGTATTGATATTTCACTGCATGAAAAGTTGATAATAAATTTATAAGTAGTGGCTGTTGTGTTGATCTGTGATACTTAACTCCCATTTTCTATACACTGGTACGTATCTATAGGAGCAGTATATATATTTAGTATGATGTAAACATGATATACATATGTATGCATGCATGTACCATTATATTTGTCTCCTGCTAAAACTGACAAACCAACACATGTATCACCTATTAATCTAAAGTGAAGGTGCATCATCCAAGATAGGACTTTGTACAAATGGACATACTAGCAGCAAAATATAATTCATATAAACTCAGAAAATATGAAAGTGATAAATAATATCTGGCACTAGAGGTCAGGTGAGTCTCTCAAGTGAACTATATGAAGATTATAAAGTAAAGTTGTTGTTATTTTCCTAGGTTTTAATAAAACATCTTGAAAATGGCTGTGTTTCTTTCAAACATAGGTCTCTCGTATATGTCCATACCAGGGGTCCCTTGTACATGTACGTCCATAGTACAGGTCACTTGTACATGTATGTCCATAGTACAGGTCCCTTGTACATGTATGTCCATAGTACAGGTCCCTTGTACATGTACGTCCATAGTACAGGTCCCTTGTACATGTACGTCCATAGTACAGGTCCCTTGTACATGTACATGTACGTCCATAGTACAGGTCCCTTGTACATGTACATCCATAGTACAGGTCCCTTGTACATGTATGTCCGTAGTACAGGTCCCTTGTACATGTATGTCCATAGTACAGGTCCCTTGTACATGTACGTCCATAGTACAGGTCCCTTGTACAGACTATCTGGAAAAGCTGAATTGAGATTTCTAGATATTTTAGAGAGTAAAAGGAAGAGAAACTGTAGCGGGAGCACAACAAATAAACAACTCTTCTAAATTGTTCAAATTGAAAAACTGAGTTTGTGTATAACAACAGAAAAAGTACATTGATCGTAACAGGGCATTAGATCTGGTGAAAGAATGCAACGAAATTAGATGTTAGTGAAAATGTTCCAAAATTGAAAAGTACTAAATGAAAATAACTGTCGGTACATGATTTGTTTTACTTAACATCTACTTGCAAACTTTTTCATTTTTCTTGCCATATTTAAATGGAGTTTTTAAAATGCAACCTCTTGGAGTTTTCCCAAAAAATATTTTAGAACCCACCCATCCCCACCCCCCAGGAAATAAAATGGTCCACCCCTTATTGCGTAAAATCGGAAGCATGAGAATACATTTATCCCAAAAGTCTGCAAATAGATGTTGTCTTTAAAGTGATGATGCTTAATGAAATCGACCATTTCCTAGATGTATTTATACTTTGCTATGTAATGTGCATGCTCTCCTAGAAATTATTTGTCCCGTTGAGAGAGTCACCTCAAGACATCTCGTAGTTTAGTAAGTCACTTGACAAACGTTTGCCGAAATTTTGCTGAAGATTCATTTCACAGACTACGGAGTGTTTTACAGACATTATGTCCACATCAAGGGGGATGGCAATGAGGCGATTTTAAATAAATGTTTCTGTAAGTCTGTATAAATTTCCAGAGATATATTTATGATTTTTTGCGGTAATCGGGTTCACAAACGCAAATATCGAAAGTGATTATCCGTGGTTAAAGGTCGCACATTTGTGTGTTTTCTATTAGAGTACTTGCTCCAAGAGCCGAATCAATATCCCTCATTTTGATGTTTCAATCTTCAAAAGGAGTCACTTTGATCTTCGACCGACGGCTTCGACCCCCCGTGAACTTGACCTCTCAATCATACAGTAATACCACCGTATTTGAAACATTCGTGTATATTTATTGCGATTATAACGTTTACAGCATATACACATAATACATAGAAAATATATTAACGTATTAAAGCATACTTTATGATCATAGCAATGGGAACTAAACAGACCGGCAAGTGCTGTCTCATGTTTGCTTTCAGCATTCTGATGAAAAAGTTTCAGTTTCCAAAACTCTGGTTATTTGTGAAATGAAACAACAACATAGTTTTGTTTCGTCTATATTTTCATTATACTGGCATGTAATTGCTTTCTTTGCTGAAAGTCGTTTATGTGACTTAGAAGCTCGTGTGGAATAATTTCTCGTGACTTGTAAGATATAGACAAAGGACTAAAGAGCTCACATTTATCTTGGAAAACAAAAATGTGTAAACGTAATAAAAAATTTTGCGCTTTCTCCGAGAAATAGCTTTTTGGAAATTATTTCATACACAACACAACTGGAAAACGAGGAGCAGAAATGTAACTTTATCAAAATGCGCACAGGGCGATAAATGATGCGACTTTCTGTTGTGTTGCTGCACAATTATTCTGACTTTTAAAACGAACGTGAGATGTTCTCAGAAGATATTTACAGCTATGATTACACCAATCTTGATAATTGTTGACAAAACTATAAATCGACACATAAACCGAATGTCTGAATAAAACACCATATAAAAACTTATGCGGTGAACGACGGATACATAGTCCATGATTTGTGAATGGCTGTAAACTCTAGTCTTTGTCACAGGAAATGCTACCCACCCTTCTTATTAAGCGAAGGTAGAGGAGAACAGGCAAGAGAATAATTGCAAACATGAATTCTTGTGTTACTCACAAGGGAAATATACGATATATTTCGCAATCAACACAAATGGATATTTAATATCAAAGATGATCATCTTGTGTTATTGATTCCGCTATAGGAAGTCTGTCATCAACGAACGAAAAACTTTTATTTGCCAGACTCGTGGGCTCAACGAGTGTTTTATACCCAAACATCGTAAAAGCTTGTTTGCCACACAGACTTTCTATCCCTCTGACTGTGTTAGGAGTAAGATAGTGGCGCCATGCTTGTGATGTAGCTCTTGAGTTTCTTTTTGTTTGAAAGAGGTATTTGCTTTGGTCTTTCATGGCCGGATCTGCTCTGGTGTTATGATCGAGCCACTCCGATATCTTAAGGTGTCCCCGAACGCCAAGAAAATCATATATCTCTTTTGCCATTTTATATGGATTTGTAGCAACATCTTCATAGCGAACCAACTTGTATTTTTGGCGCAACCACGGTGGTCCTTTGGCCGCTTCTTCAGCATTTCTCACCATCCATTGGCAGACATCTTTTGTAATGTGTACCAGCTGAGAGTCCATTATACGACGACTGACGCCATATACTCGCTTTGCGTTGACATATTTAAGTTTAATGCGGGAGTGAACCATACCACGTGGATCTCTCACAAGCTGTATAATCTTTACGTTTTCAGATTTGTTTTTCAAGTAAGGCCATAGATCGCGAATGTTTTCAATTCGGATTGTTTTCAGTGCAAAATGTGGTCTCTCCTTGCATTGCTTTGTGAATTGTGTTCTGTTAAAATTTTCTGGAAGGGATTTGGATTGATGCACTCCCATCCACTTTTCATTTTTTAAATATTGTACGAAGGACTCTGAAGTGTCACAATGTAAAAGTTTTCCCAACAGTTTTATGGTCTCTGATGTAAAATGTTGTTTTGGTAGAACACTGTTTTGTACCATACGATTAAGCACCAAGAATGGTTCAAATAGATAAAAGAAATCAGGATGTTGATTGAATAGTTGACCCAGAAATGATGACCCTGTCCGCATTCTAGCTAATATGATCACTTTCACTGTCGTGTTTCCATCACTTTCGTTGAAATCTGTCCAATTTACGGTTTGAATGTCATCGCTTACGTCGCCCCAGCCTCTATCATCCTCTCGGAACATTCCAGCCGGCAACATTTGCATTTTTGGACCGAAACCGTGGCGGTATCGAAGCAGAGTCTGAGCTGGATAATTATTAAAACGATGGAGGTAAACATTGTGTGAATCTATCCATCGAAACGGATATAGCATAGGAGAAGCGGCAGATTTTAATGTCGGGGTTATGATGACAATGATCACCGCTACAGTCAGTGAAAGCAGGCAAAAAATTAGAGGAATCGGTCGCATGCGGCACAGCATACTGAAATGTCTTGTCGTCGATCGTAAGCCGTATCACCTGACAGTAGAAGGAAATGTCATCACTGTGAGGCAGTGTCAGGCTGTCTTCTCTTCGGCTATTATTAGTGTTGTAGTCTGAAATACAAAACTACGTGTAACTATTCAAAATTGAACGCAGAAATGTATGCAACGCAATTTACATTCCTGGTAGATAAACACCACCTACAAAAGTCTCTATCGTTAGCGACCGTAGGCTTGCCGTTGCGCTTGCCTGACAAATGGGTTCAGGTACAATCAGCCGTGTTTCAGTTCTTCATTTATTACGGGATGCCTGCTATTCCAAAATCAGACGCAGTCCTTTCCAGGTTCGCATAAAAACAATGCCACAACAAACATGACAAGGTGCATACTTGTCGAGCTGCAGGACAACATTGACACATAAACCATAATACAGCTCTTGACTTTATATCATCAGGTGAAAGAGACCATACCTTGACGAAAAAATTACTAAATTTCTTTGGTTTCGATGTCATCGGTCTTCTTCACTCCCACTTACACTTAGGCATACGCCCAGGGTTAGCAGCATGCGTAGTATTATGGCTTCTCCGAAAAGGGATTCGGTGAACCTTCGTTCAGCTGCAGCGAGTACAGTATTCCGATTTGTTAATACCCGGACAAATTCTCGCTATAATAGTCAACCGGTATCACACAATGCGGAGACCAACATGACTCAGTGACCTTTACGAAGCTTAATGCCCAGGCTTTGCAGCTGTTATGTCGTCGCTTAACACAATCTGCGCACACATACATCACTTAACGATGAGACGGTCGTGAGTTGAAGGTTTCTCTTCTCCTCCGTGGCTGGCATCGTCAACAGTACCGTTTGTAGCTGTTACCAATTACTGTAGATCATCAGCAAACTACAAGGTTCAATAATTAGTATAGAAATATGGCAATTATGCGGACGTGTAAGTGGTTGCGAACAAGTGAATGTGGGAATCATTATTGGAGAGTCACACGGTTTGAAAATATCTTTGACCTCGATGTATGAATATGAAATGAATCACTTTTACATAAACAGGCCAAGCTTACGATATTTCGTTGAGGATAGTACGATTGCGTTGCGTTAGGTCAAAATCTTTCTCTGCAGCATATTGCTTTTTGTATTTTATTTTCACATATATTATAAATCAACAGCAAGATATTATATATAACAGTAAGTAACGGTGCATATTTGATTAATTGATATAATAATAAATTATAATAATGATTCTGATAAATTATTCATCGTAAACGCCTGTCAGCTTCTAAGGCTCAACGGTTTCAATACAAACGAAAATCAATCATGATGTCCGATTATTAAATTTGAAAATGCAGTCTCGAGATCTCAAGAATATATATAGCCAAAGACAAAGTATTATTGTTTGCGGCCTAAGATCCGTACTTGCAAGCATTTGATATTATATATAACAGTAAGTAACGGTGCATATTTGATTAATTGATATAATAATAAATTATAATAATGATTCTGATAAATTATTCATCGTAAACGCCTGTCAGCTTCTAAGGCTCAACGGTTTCAATACAAACGAAAATCAATCATGATGTCCGATTATTAAATTTGAAAATGCAGTCTCGAGATCTCAAGAATATATATAGCCAAAGACAAAGTATTATTGTTTGCGGCCTAAGATCCGTACTTGCAAGCATTTGTACAAATAATGCATCTCATCTCTAGTGTATGTTTAGTGCTCAGCGCAGTAGACTGGTTTAGTCATAGCCAGCTATAAAGCAGTTACAAGTACTTATGCTATATCATAAGGTGGCACAAAATGACTTCATTTATTTCTTTGTGCATCATTCTCTCCCATGTAGATGAGCAACATTTAGGCCCCTTGCCCGGGGCCCCTTTGGGTTCTATGTAGGTTGATTTGGTAAGTATCAACACTGGTACACCTGTATTCGATGGAGCTCGTCACCAGTGACAAATGTTCTTCTATTACAATGATGCAGGCTCATCTGTGCAGACATACTATACTCTTGTAGCTAATTGTACTGCACGGGATAATTATTTCTCCATCCAGAGCTTTTGACAACTATCCAGCCGTCTCCAATGGTGTTGATTAGCACCACTGCGCATGCGTGATCTTAAAATATTATCCCAGATTCGAGGAAGTTGATACCGTCCGCCATCCCAATTTAGCGTTGGTTTATGTGTTGTATTCTTTTGTATTGTATGGTTCAGTCTTTTACCAAAATGAAAATATAAGTGGAAATGTCACTCTGTAAAGTTTGCTCTTTAACCACCATGGTTTAGCCTGAATCCATTGTTATCATGGGTGATTGCTTTGGTATGATGACCACCCACTTTGGTGTATCAGACAATGTGGCATATCAATCCCCCTGATTCATGTGATTTAAATCATCTGTATCAGACAATGTGGCATATCAATCCCCGATTCATGTGATTTAAATCATCTGTATCAGACAATGTGGCATATCAATCCCCCTGATTCATGTGATTTAAATCATCTGTATCGGACAATGTGGCATATCAATCCCCCTGATTCATGTGATTTAAACCTCAACTTTCCAGCGTGTTTGTATTTGTAAATAGGTTTGATAAAAGCTTATTTACATTGATAAAATATAGAGTACACCATGTAAGTGTGCTAAGTAACTGCTATGGGTGTACAAGCAATACATAGTACAGCCAGTCAAGTATCATGCAACACTTCACATACATGTCTACTTCAACATTCATTATGTATTACAAAATTCATGTTTAATTATGTAGATTCTGTTTTACCGATAAACATCAACTTTCACTTCTCAATATTACAGCAAACTAAACAATGATACATTGTATGGGGCAAACTAAACAAAAATAAATTGTAAAAATACCGCAATTATACGGTGTTGCTCAAATTTGATCAGAATTGGTACATACCAAAGATCAACAATAAGTGTAATTTCTATCTGTTCAGTGCAGGAAAATTATACGTTGATGTTCTGAAGAAATATTCAAACCAGAAAATTAAGAATGACAAAAGTAAATAAGGTCTGAAACTTTAGATACTGAAGGTCAACTTTAGCAACATGCATAGCAGAGAATCTTTCTACCATGGATGTACAAAAATAGACATCCATATGGTTTCAGCAGATCTGTTAATATGTCACAGTTAATAAACAATGACAGGAAATGAACAATTAGCTGTTTCAGTTACTGCTACCACTCCCAAACATAACAGGTACCCTGCATACAAATAGGTTAAAGGTCAAAATCCTCTTATTCAGATGTGTGGGCTGATTCAGTTCACTGCCACCACTCCTGCACACTTGCAGTATTTCCCTTTTCTTACCTCATTTGCACATTTTTGACACTGATGTGTTCATTTGAACAAATTCACATCTAAACCCCTACATCTACCTGTACACCAAATACTGAGACGGTAGCTTTGGCGGTATGGGAGCCTTTGTGTGTGACGGACATACATCCGCACATACCCACAAACATACAGACATACAGACACCACTCAGACTCATCATATAAGCTCTTTTTGGTATTTATATATAAACCAAATATGAGCTAAAAATTGGATAATGAACTGAGAACATGTTTCAAACATAATTACTGGCATTTCAGAGCAGCTCAGTATTATAAATATTTGACTTTGATTAAGATAACATAGTTCAAGAGTGAAATCTTGAATATTTTCTTTATTTTGATTAGACTCATGTAGGAAATGTTACTTAAGTTTTAAAATCATGAAATGATGATCAAGTGCTGCAGAAAGCCATAACATGATTTAATGATTTATCACTTCAATATTTAACTGAAAATCAATATGCAGTACACAGTACCACCTCTATTTACTAATAGACTTACTGTCCAAAATCACTCACTAAATAACAAACATACTTCAACTGGTAATTTCATCTTTTGTGTTAATTACAATCTGAATTATTTTCTATTTTCACAAACAGCAATGACTCCATATTAAAGAGGTACTCCCATTTGGTAACATTTTTAAAGCACATTTTTTTAATGCCAACGGTCGATATTTGACGTGGCAACTGCGCGCGGATCGCGAGATATCGATAAAAACATGTCTTCAAAAAAGTTAACCTTTGAATTCCGGTGGCCCACCTAAATTCAGCTTCCGAACATCGAACGTTTGGCACTGGGGCCATTGTCAACTAAGCATGCCCCGTGGGAGAAAGCTGAGTCTTACTGACTTGGCGTAAAAACGAAAAACAATTTTTGCTGATTCCACCAGAATTCGCATAGGTGACTAGCACAGTTACGTGCGGTTGATACATAGCGGCCGCCGCGTGGTATGCATAGACGCATACCACGCGCGTGGCATACTGTGTGGCAGACAAAATGTAGTCATCGGAGGCGGCTGATATTTGACACGTAAAAACTGATGTTTATGTGGTATATGTTAAAAATATAATACAACTGATTTAGAATAATGAAAACGACAAAAACTAAGGAGAAGTTTCAAAAAAAATTTAACTGAGGTAAAGGCATAATGCTGTCTATAAAGTATGTGCATTGGGAAGTAAATTAATTGCGTCATTCGAACTTATTGTAGACTCCCTAGAATATTGTCAATCAGCACAACAACATACCTTCTGGAGATTTCGGGTCAAAATCAGAAACGAACCTAAAACTTCGGGATGAGAAAAATACGCTTGGAAATGACATGTTTTTATTGATATCTCGCAATCCGCGCGCAGTTGCCATGTCAAATATCGACCGTTGGCATTAAAAAAATGTGCTTTAAAAATGTTTCCATGTGGGAGTGCCTCTTTAAATTCAATTATGATTGTTCCATAGAGATTTTACTATATTGTCCAAATTTCATCTACCATAATGCATATTATACACTCCGTTACACTGTATATCAAAAATAAAGTAGCTCATGATTTCCATTAATGTAAATTTTCCCATTGTACACAATAACCCTTCACACAATTGTAAATTTAATGTCTAATATACACAAGAAAAGTCTATGGAAACATCAAAATAGTCTATCATACTGTCAGTTCTTACGCATTATGCCTATGGAACACATCTTTGTATTGATGAACAAGCTGACATTTTACCACATAACACATACATGTTTAAGTAACACTTACAACTTACAACATCTGAATGATATGTCACCATTTTATAACTCTGGATAATATTGATGTTAAGAAATGACCAGCAAAAAATTAGGATGCCTCTCTCAGAGTAAACCAACAGGTCGTTCTGACAATTTTAAAAGAGAGAATAATTTGTAGCAAAATCTACTGTGTATGATGGACATTTCTTCCAAATGCTGTGTGTATTGAATAATAGCTCTTTCAATGTAATACTGGTATGGGTAGCAAGCTGAGACTGTATCAACTACAGAAAGTGATAATGAAAGTGTGAATTTATATCATATGAGACGAAGTACATCCAATGTGGTGATCTCACACACCTATATCATACAACATCATTTGAGGTTAACTTTGAAAAAATAGTATGCTGAAAGTTGACAATGTACCGGTATACAAAATTCAAGTGAAAACAGAAAATGAAGGGTGTTGTGGTAATCAAAACACAAACCAATAGCTAATTTTCCTTTGGTCCATCGATCATAAAAGCTGAGGCACTAGAATATAATTTGGTAGTTTATAGAGGGAAGGGCATAAGACCCAAATTCATTTCCTGTGCATCAAAATTCAATAGGGATTCTACTTTAACAAAAAATAAAATAATGAGACTGTGAAACCATCATAGAAGAAAAAGAATTAGAGTACAGACACCGGATACATATTCATATGTAGTTGCAAATGTATGGACTCAACTAAATGTTACAACAAAGCACCTACACAGTACTAAGTCCATGTTCATAAAGGAACAATAGGACACGAATTATGGCTACCTGAAAAACAAAAAAGCCATAATTTGAACTCTGATCACAGGATATATTCAGGGACAATAAGTACTAATATGATAAAAACCAAATATTTTGTTTACAAGTTTTTTTTTCTGTCTGCCTTTCTCTTACCTATACGCTCAGCTCACTTGAGACGTGACGGACCACCAACTGTGTCAGATATGCGTAGTAAAATGCACCCACTTTCTTGCTTCTCGGCGTGACTTTAATCTGTTGTGGGATTATCAAGTCTGATTCCCCAGACTCTATAATCCTGCAGACTCGATAATCCTGCAAAATATTCAGGTCATGCGCAGAAGCAAGAGTTCACCGAAAGAGGGTACATCTTACTATGCACGCACTTACACACATACACGTACACAGTCCATCACATCTCAAGCAAGCAGAGCATATAGGTAAAAGAGAAAGGCAGACAGAAAAACTTGTAGACAACAAAACTTATTTGGTTCTTATCATATATTAGTATTTTTTGTTCCTGAATATATCCCTGTGCTCTGATAGAAGAATACAGACTACTTGAAATGTTGGAAAGGTGTAAAGTGTGTTCATCTGTTCATTTGTTCACGTGTAGATTTCCACAGCGTACATAATAAACATACATACATACACAGTAAACAAGTTTTCCTGAAACAAATTTCATTTTGAGGGAGAAGGGATCAACACAAAAACTTAGGAATTACATTTCTAGTGTGTCAGGTTTTATGATTGATGATACCTAATACCAGTTTTTAATTTAAGGAAAAACTGACTAGTTGTAAACAGCATTGTCTTAATTAACCAAATCATCTTTAGTACTAGCATCTGTATCTTTATTAACCAAATCATCTTTAGTACTAGCATCTGTATCTTTATTAGCCAAATCATCTTTAGTTCTGGCATCTGTATCTTTATTAACCAAATCATCTTTACTAGCATCTGTATCTTTATTAACCAAATCATCTTTAGTACCAGCATCTGTATCTTTATTAACCAAATCATCTTTAGTACTAGCATCTGTATCTTTATTAACCAAATCATCTTTAGTACCAGCATCTGTATTAACCAAATCATCTTTACTAGCATCTGTATCTTTATTAACCAAATCATCTTTAGTACTAGCATTTGTATCTTTATTAACCAAATCATCTTTAGTACTAGCATCTGTATCTTTATTAACCACATCATCTTTGGGGTTCAATGTCACTTCTTGTAACATTTCTTGTCTCTCAATGTTTTCAGCATCACCATTCCCCATGCTGTTGATGGATATTGATAAATTTGTAATACTTTCATCATCTGTATTATGACTGTGATTAGTATTTCTGGATTTAGCAAATGAATCATCTTTGGGTTCAAATGACTCTGCTTGGAAGATAATTTGGTTATCATGATGTTCTGAGTTATCATTTGCATTGCTGTCAATTATGGACACCGATGAGTTCATTGCAATCATATCACATTGCTCGTAATCAGCTGCTCTGTGTCTCTGACCTGAGCCATCTATACGATCAAAAGTCTCCTCTTGTGATATTTCTTGGCTGTTAAGGTGTTTTGAGCTATCACTTTTATTTGTGTCACTAGACAGTGATGAAATTGTGGCAATCACTTCGTCTTCACTTAGGCTGTTACTATAGTCGTCTGTTTGCAAATTACACATTAATGTCACAGTATCATCTTCTGTGGAATGGAAACCCAACTCTGATCTGTTGACATAACATGACATTGAATCTGTTTGGGTGTCATTACAATTGTCATCAACTGTTTGATCATCATAATTCTTGCCCTGTTCAATTGTATCACTTACAGTCAACACATTACTATCATCCTGCTTCTGTGAATACGTATTGATTTGTTCTCTGAACATCAAGTTATCAATGACAGGACTACCGGTATCTGACCACTGATCATCATTTCTTAGTCTGTTAATTTCTGATAGTTCATCTCTACTCAATTGTCCAGAATTATCACCACTGCC
>LD343686.1:234072-245820 GCA_001465055.1 Ptychodera flava | reverse complement strand
CCGAAGAAACTGACCATGTCCCTTAGTTAATGTCGTAGACAATCAATTGCATTTTAAACATTGCAAACTATACATTTCATTTTGATAGGCTGTAAATCACACGTATGTTCAAAGTTCTTTATTGGTTCCCGAACAAAGACAAAGAAATGGAAATAATGCTTACCAATGTGTCTCTATACATATCTTTCAGCAGTTGTACGTCATGATGTTCGTGCTTTCCAGATTCCTCCCGACAGAGGCAACAAACCAACACATGACACGAACAGCAGTAGAATATTAAACTTTCTTCATGGTCAATACATGCTGATTTAGACCTCGTCTGTGCTTTTTGCTCATCCTTGTAGAGTTTGATGACATTTTCAAGAATTCTATTCACCTGCAAATCTGCCAGATCCCGTGATCTCAGTTCCACACCACAACGACAAGTTGGGCAGTTAAAACTCGTATTGTTACTCTCAGTGTTGTCACCATTTTCGATATAGAGCAGACTACGTATACACTTTTTGCAAAAGTTATGCGAACAAGGTAAAATTACTGGAGTTTCTAGCAGTTCAAGACAAATGCTACAAGAAAGTTCACCATCCATTTTGATTTCTGGGAGCAATTGTACAGCTATTTCACTTGTGTTTCCGGGAAAATGTTGTGTATCGAGAAAATGAAGTCTGCAACGCAACAGCTGAGACAGAATTTAGCCTCATGTTAGAGTTCGGATTAAACTTTTTGAGGAAGCCTTAAGTCTATTTGTCATGCTGGGTCTAGGCCTGGGTGTCGTGTGCGTCTGTGTACCTTGGTCTTTTCGTACATGTGTGCATGTACATGAACACCCTAAGCAGCTCTGTTCAGTCTGTCATCCCAATGACGCGATTACCCATTGGGATGAATATTGATATAGTACTTGTGAGTTGAATGCAATCGAAATCTGAACATACAACACTCACTTGACGTTGGTGGCGTGATAGGTTGTTGCCCCGTTGAGCGTTGAGCAGTTGAGGGGACTTGAACTTCCAGCTAAAATACTGAAAGTGAAACTCAACATTTCCATATGTTCATATCCTTGACATCATTACGGAGTGCTGCCAAACACCAACCCCAACATCAAGCTCACTGGATTCAAGTCCATCACATGTAACCTTTAGGAAATCCTGGAACATGGTCGATGGTTTCCTCGTAGCAGCAGTTGTAACGATTCCATTAATACTTGTGTTGTTTATGTTTTCAAAGCTGGCTAAAACCCCGGCTGAAGAGAAGCACGACAGAACTGATGACTTGTGCCGCATTAACTACCCTAAGCTTGGCATATTAACATTGTCACTTCCTTTGAGTGCCTTTATCTTGACTATTTTGATTTCAATTTTGAAGAACTTAGAGGGAACAACCAAGACACATTGCAATGTGAGTATGTACATGTTTCAACATCAGGAACAGCATCTTGTTCTCACAAGGGAAGTGTATCATTCCACCTCCATCATTATGGTTTTAAATATGGTTCTAAGTGTGGTTTTTGTAGGTTATTTATTATTGATCAGATTCTTCGATCTGGTGAGCCCCAAAGCATTTGAATTCACAAACCCAGTCTCCCTGCCACAAATGAAATCTTGAAAGTGATGTAAATATGGTCGACAACATTATGCTTTTTTGTTCACGTGTTAGACAAAACTTCTTCTCCAGAGATCATGTACTTTATTCCTTCAGTAATGTGACAAAAAGCCCGTGCAAGCTGTGCTCATGAGGAATAAATTATAATTGGTGTGTTTGAAAAAGTAGTAATTATGTTACAATATCTATCCCAGCTAATAAACATGTAAGGTTGCAATTTAACATATCATAAGATGTCTGGTACATTTATTAACTGATTTACTGAGCATCCCACACTTGCTATGAAACATTTACATGAAAATCGCTTTGTATAAACATTCTTTTAATTTTTGCCCTCCTTTCTCTACAGGTAGTAAATATTTTACCTTCAATTAGTGCTAGTATTGGCGATTTCACTCCACAACGTTACATATGGAGGTTAGCCATTGGACTTCACAGTGCTCCTAGGTTACTCTATGCATACACACATTATACCTGGCTTTGTCTCACCAGTAGAAAAGCAATTGTCGATAATGCCACCTTTCAAATATTTTGTCAAATTGGAGTTTGGTGTGATCTTCTAGAAATCTTTGCACTACTTGGACTAACTGTCGTGTCTTCGACTGAATATTTTGGTAAGTTCAAATGAATTTACACACAAAAGTGATTGTATTTCCAAATCTAGATCAGTCGATTAATTGATTGAAAGATCTTTACTTTTTGACATGTCTAGGTTGTAAATAATTGAAACACATTTCACATGTCCAGGGTATTAGATATTACAGCCCAAACAAAGGATTATGTGAGTCCAGTGTATTAGATATTACCACAGGGGCTCATAAGTGCCTATTTAAGTCAATATTACAGCGTTTTTCTTTCTTTTTCAATGTTACAAATAAAGCTGAAGAGCACAACATTTGTGTAGCTGTCTTTTGTGTAGCGTGTATTGGCATGTACCGGTATAGTGCATCCTCGTAAATGTGACCTTTAGTTCCGTGACCTCTAGGCCCGGCTCATGCCATGCCTACTTCCTGCCCTGCCCTCGCTATGCTTACTGTATAGTACAGTAAACACAGCGACGTCTGTACACGTGGCCAGAAGGCATGGCCAGAGGAATTGGCTAGAGGTCACGGAACTAAAGGTCGTATTTACATATGATCACATTCCCCATTGAGGGCGCACTGTACATGCCAATACAAGCTACACAAAAGACAGCTACACAAATGTTATGCTCTTCAGCTTTATTTGTTACATTGAAAAAGAAAGAAAAACGCTGTAATATTGACTTAAATAGGCACTTATGAGCCCCTGTGATATTACAGCCCAAACAAAGGATTATGTGAGTCCAGTGTATTAGATATTACAGCCCAAACAAAGGATTATGTGAGGCCAGTGTATTAGATATTACAGCCCAAACAAAGGATTATGTGAGTCCAGTGTATTAGATATTACAGCCCAAACAAAGGATTATGTGAGTCCAGTGTATTAAATATTACAGCCCAAACGAAGGATTATGTGCCAAAGGGTAGATGACATATTTGCTCACTATCAGTAGCAGTGTTTTTGTTAAGGTTTTGGTAAATAGTTAAATGATAGGGAATCCTGGGACCATTTCTATCGTCCCTAACTAGGATTACATTGATATTCCAGGGAAACCCTGGTAACATAACAGGGAAAATTTACCTAAGTACTAATATCACCCTTAAGAAAACCACTGAGTTTGGTACATTGTCCCAAGTTTGGGCTATAATGTTTTTGTTGCATGCCTCTCTGACATAATTTTCATTACAAATTATGGAGTGTATTTGCAAATGACAATCGTATGCTTTGTGTCCATGAAAGACAAAAATAGGTTGAAAAATAGAACAATGTTCAACTTCAACTAGTGCATTCATATATTTAAATCACTATGCAGTTTATTGATTTTTTTGGCATAGTTGTTTAAATCTGATTTCCTTTGTAAATATGTAATTTGATCACATTTAAATCCAGAAGTTGTCAAGTTGAAAATAGTTCTGGGTCATTTTAAACTGACCTGGAATCTTATTTGGTCAATGACATTTGATTTGTGTGGCTTGTAATAAAGTACAAGAGAAGAGGAATAACTATACTGTTGAATATGTTTCTAACGGTGACTGTAGATAAGCTGATAAATTGATTGAAGTAGAAGTCACATTCTTGCTGCCAATGTCTGAAGAAGTCTTGATATCAGATGTAATATTTGGATAGCATTATAATAAATCCCCATTAGCTGTATCTTTTTACATTTTGCTTATCAAAAAGATATTATCCATTCTTCTGGGAGATGTTTTGAATTGTCCATGAAAATGTCACTATTTCAATCCTAGAGATGAATTTGTCCAATAAAATTCAAGTGCTTAACACCGGTATATACAATATGTGTTGGGCATATTTGAGTTGCAACTTGAAACTTTATTTACTCATGGAAATCTGAGTAGTGTGTTCGTCACCAGTGTTTGGAAAACTTTCTCTGGTCACATTTGGTTAAGCACATTTACATCAGTTGCATTCGATTTCAAACCTTATTGAAAAGATTCAACAAATTTGACTTTCATATACATAAATATATATATATATGTGAGTCGTTCTGACTGTTTGTCTGAAGATTGCATTATGCATGAAACCTATGTAACAGATACTTTTACTTTGTACTTGAAGTAATTTAATTTGTTATTTACAGTGCTCTGCTTTTAGCACAGCTGTGGTTTGTTATGCAGCTTCTAATCTCTGCCATACACTATGTGTTCAAATTTTTAAGTGTTTCCAAATATAGCAAGATTTTAATGTTTTATTTTGTTATATTTCACAATGCAGCATTCCATGAAGGATGTACTGTCTTATTCCTTGTAATGGCCCTAATTTACATGACAATTGTCAATTTGTTATTCAATTGGAGACTCGCCAGGTACAGGGATAGGCAGGTAGGTGCTTATTCTATTGGTAAATCATTATCACTACATAGCTAGACCTGTCTGTATGATCATTGATTATACCAGGGTGCTTTTTGTAATTTGTTTGAGACTTGATTCAATGATGACTCTTTTTTACCCAATGAACAGAAATTATCAGTGAAGACACACAGCAACCAGACAATTGCGAGTTGTTTGTTAACCAAACTGATTGCATAAGATATAACATGTTTTTTTTTTCATTATGGATATCACATCTACGGTATAAATGTTAAACGATTGTCATTGACATAGTTTTTGTGGCATATTGAACACACTATTGTGATGTAGCAATCAGATGTGATGTAGCAATCAGATATTATTGTGATGTTGCAATCAGATATTGTAAACCACCATTGGACAATGAATGTCTTGGTATCCATAGTTACTAGTATATAGTACATTTATAGGTGTTTACTAGAAAAGTAAATGTGATGCAACCATAATTGTTTAAGTTTCCAGTTTAGGAATTACTGATAGCACTACAGTCTATAAAGTCACAATGTTATGATGTGGAAGGATTAAGCTTTTGAAAGTTAGTCTCATGATTAACAATTCTGTATACTGGTATTTACTTTTTGAATGCTCATTTCAACTTTCATTGAGATGTTATTTTTCTTTATCCTCAGTTTTCTACATCTTACAAGATAAAAAAGACATGTTGGTTTATGACACTTATATCAGTAGTGATGATGGCATATTTATACTGGCGTCATAATAAATATTGTGAGCCATACAGTGAGTATTCTTAGTTATCTGAACCAATATTTATAAAGCTACAGATGTATATGCTTCTGGAGTAATTACCTCACTTGCTGTATCAAAAGCAAAAGCTAGTTATTTTGTATATCAAGATAATATCTTAGACTATGAACAGTGGTGTTCAGCAACTTTGTCTCGGTGACAAGGGAGCCATCATTATTTACAGCAGGAGGGATAGGTTGCAATAATTATTTGGGCTGTCAGAAATTATGAGAAGGCTCTCTCTCCCCATTTCACTTGCAAAATCTAAAACCTTAAACCCCCCCCCCCCCCACCCCGTATTGCAAGCATGAAACTTTGTGTGACCCCTCCATCATCACGGATATATGGGTGAATGGGTGTGTGGGTGGATGGGTGGGCGCTTTTCATGTTCATTGACAATATTATGCGTGTTTGTGTTTGTATGCAGCTTTTTGTTGCCACCATGGTGAAAACCGCAATAAGCTTTGATCAGTCTTTGACCGTATACATTTATTTAGTTCCTGCTAAGCTGTTACATAAATTTGATCTCATCTGTACCAGTCTTGGAGATTATGCAGATGAAATCATCGTTATGACATAAATTTGTTAACAACATCAATCAATGTAAATACATATCTAGTTTTAACAATTAAATAACAATAGAAAAATATCCCTTCTCCTTTGTAGATTTCTATCTTTGCATTTTATATTTAGTATTTTAATGGCACATTACTGTGCAGTGTCTAGTTTTTCAAGGAATAGGCAATTTCCCCTTCCCCAGTATTCAAATGATGTCTTTTCTCTTCACATGATTTGATATTGGTGACTGTAAAGCTGATGACATTAGTTGCTTTCGTTATTCAGAGCTTGTGTAAAATAATAATTCTGGTTCCAGTACATTCACCATCATGAACTATTTTATTGATATTATGCTATGAGCCATTATCAAAGCAATTAACTGTTCAATCTCTGGTCAAAAAGCGCAAACATAAATCAAATTTTGGTGAGAATGTATTCACACAGTTCTGTTGTGCTTTTATTTCAGTTTACAGTGGATTTGCCTTTTTCGAATATGTTGTTGTCATAGCAACAATATGTTTCCATGGTAGTGCAGCATTGGATTTGCAAGACAAACAGCTGATAGTAAATACAGAGAAATCAAGATTTGTACAACATGTGTGAAGCAAAGCGTTCATGGAAAACTGAGTTACATATTTGAAGATTTATGCTTGTAATCCTCTTTAGTGATTCCTTTAAAAACTGGGCATCAAAATTAAATACAGATGTTATTATGTTATCTTTACAAAGTGTACAATGTAACTTCATGTCTAATGTTATGAAATCAATCCTGTTATCACGATTTTCAACGTGCATATGGGATCCATACAATAGGTCTGTTGCTATGCGCAGTGTATCCCAACATCCCTCACACGTATCAAAAATTTTAAAATGATGGCTGTACCAAAACTAGTGACTGCAACCAAAGTGATGTGACCAAAGTTAATTTGGCAATTTAGCCTGAGTAGTTATTTGAAAGCTACAAAATTTTGTGAACTATGGATATGCATCTTGATTTCTTGATTTAACTTTGTTTTTTTGTGTTCTACCAACTAAGAAAATGTTTTTTTTTTCTTTTTTTGGCGTATCTTAGTAAATATTAAATGCTTTCAGTTTCAATAATCATTGCAATCTGTCATTGATTTCAAGGGCTGCAAATTTATGTTGTCACAAATAAAGTACTGTCATTTTAAAGTTGGGAACAGAAATTTGCAGAGCTGAGTTAGTCCATGATGAAGTTTACAATTATCTATCATTAATAATTGAAGATAGTACAAATAAAATATACGGTATATGGGTAATAGTGCCACAGCATATTACATATATTGAATGCTATTACAGCAGACAATACACGTATTGAATGCTATCACAGCAGACAATATTGAATGCTATCACAGCAGAAAATACACGTATTGAATGCTATTACAGCAGACAATACACGTATTGAATGCTATCACAGCAGAAAATACATATATTGAATGCTATCACAGCAGACAATACATGTATTTAATGCTATTACAGCAGACAATACACGTATTAAATGCTATCACAGCAGATTATACATATTGAATGCTATCACAGCAGACAATACACGTATTGAATACTATCAGAGCAAACAATACACGTATTGAAGGCTATCACAGCAGACAATACATATATTGAATGCTATTACAGCAGATAATACACGTATTGAATGCTATCACAGCAGACAATACATATATTGAATGCTATCACAGCAGACAATACACGTATTGAATGCTATTACAGCAGACAATACACGTATTGAATGCTATCACAGCAGACAATACACGTATTGAATGCTATCACAGCAGACAATACATATATTGAATGCTATCACAGCAGACAATACACGTATTGAATGCTATCAGAGCAGACAATACACTATTGAATGCTATCAGAGCAGACAATACTTATTGAATACTATCACAGCAGACAATACATATTGAATGCTATCACAGAAGACAATACACGTATCGAATAGTATCACAGCAGACAATACACGCGTTAAATGCTATTACAGCAAATGATGTCACATTTGTTATTATGTAAGTTTTGATGATTGTTATTTTTTTTGGTTTCTAAATTATATGTACCACTATTTTTGCTCAGAGGTCATCTGTTCCTGTGTCCTATCAGCATAAGTCTCATCTATACTTTGCAAGAAACAAGATGAAGTGTCTCATGCAGCATTAATCACATGAATGCTGATGAGGTGCAAAGAACCTGAGGTACTCAGAGGTTATTACCTATTATCATATACCCATGCCCATATTGCTACATCCTAGTGACGTTCACCGTAAAATATCAGCTGTGATATTTCATGGTAAACGTCGAGATATGCACGATGAACGTCATCAGTTTTAGAGTTTTCCCGAACTACATTAGCAGTTTGTTGGTAAACAACGTAAACAATAAAATGGCTGCCGCTCCCCGCCTGCAAAGCGATGTCGCGGACGTAAAAACTTGAAGGGCTTCAAGGAACATGGGTATTTCTGGTTGCAAAATATTGAAATAACATGTTGAGTCTTGAAATGTTTTCCCATGGTATTTTTTTAGTGAGCGCGTGGCGTGACAGCGATGTCGGAGGCGCGACGACTGTGGACATGGCAACTCTCAGGGTAAACTAACAAAATGGCGCCCCCTCTCCGCGCGAGCTCCGTGCCGTACGACGATCGAAATCAGGATAGATTTGAAGCTGAGCACAGTTTTTGGTCGGTTACAATTCTAATAGCATATTGCACCTTAAAAAGTTCCTTCTGTATGACAATTTTTGTATCCTGGTGTCTTTCTTCTTGGGTTTTGTTGAGATATGGATGACTTTCAGCCATGTCGCGCGTGATGTTGACAGCTTCGTCGTATACTTTATGAATGATGCCTGTTTACATAAACATTCTGATATTTATGCGCAAGGCGTAATAAAGTAAAGCCTCAAAATTTAAGGTTTTTCGTTCTATTAGTAAAAATTATGGGCATGGGTATATGATAAATCGGTTATTACCCAATATCGCCTGTTCCTTGTGTCGTATCAGCATTCGTGTCATTTGTGCTGCGTCAGACACTCAACTTCGTCTCATGTCTGATGCAGCACAAATGACACTCATGCTGATACGACACAGGAACAGGCGATATTGGGTAATAACCTCTAAATATCTCAGTGAACACCATAAGAAAAGATACAGGGACTCAAAATAGTCACACGGGAAGAATTTGTTATAGTGCAATATGCTATGACAACCATTACCAATCAAAAACTTGCCCTTTCTTTATATCTCTGTCAACTTTGATCATGAACGATCACCAGTGGAGACAGATGGCCATTTTGTATGTGTACACTGAGAGGTGCCATGCCAATATATAGGTTCTCTGTGTGTGTGACATTGCTGTCACACCTCAATCTCACTGTACGTATTCAGAGGTAGACCTTGACATGCAAAAGGTAGATTGTTTGCTACAGCTTGTCTACAAGAACTCTAATTGAATAACCACAGGTTAATATTTATGCAACATATTACTCCCATGTTCCTCTAAGCCCTTCAAGTCTTTATGTTGGTAACATGGCATCATCAGAAGTGACATTAATTTTTGGACATTATAAATAATTCCCTTACTTAATTGTCTCAATCCAAATTGATAACTATCTTTCAAAAGTCAGTCAAAAGAAATTGATGTCTGTTGAATTAAAGTTCTGTCAAAAAAAAAAAAAAAAAAAAAAAAATCACATCATAGGCAGTGAGCATCAACCATTTTGTTTTATTTCTTTGTTTACTGTCAAATTTCAAATACAGTTTTGGAACACTCTGGAAGAAAACTGATGACGTTAATAATGCATATCTCAATGTTTACTGTAAAATATCATCACTGATATTTTAAGGAAAATGTCACAACAATAAATTTAGTCTCCTAATCTGAGTTTCTTTGTACAGAAATATATCTTCATGGTCTAAGCCATAAATGAATTTTTCTTGATGTCACCATTTTTGTATTATTTTTTTCCCCAATTCTGTAATCATTTATATATATGGACATGCTCATCGTCCAAAATAAAGAATTGATAATAAAAATAATAATAATAATAGAGCGATATGGCCATGGGTATATAATAATTACCATTGTCAAACAAATTCAAATAACAACGTGATACTGATGCTGGCTATGATCATAAAGTATTTTACATTTAAATCTGTTTCTTTGTACCTTGATTTACTTCAGTAATCCATTGAGAATACCGGTAATGACAAATTCAACTGCTTATTCAGTGTTTTGAGGTTTAAAAACTTTGCTATGATAAAGTAGGAATCTGTGGGAAAGATGGACTTTGTCTTGCAAATTGTTGCCATTTATTATAGAAATAACGGGCGACACGCTGACCGTTAACTATTATTTGTGGGCAAGGGCAAGAGGAAAGCCAAAAATTAACGGGCGAGGCTTGCTGAGCCTGTTAATTTGGCTTTCCTCGAGCCCGCGCCCATAAATAAATGTTAATGGTCAGAGCGGAGTCTGTTATTTCCATTATATTATCAGCGAACCCAAGAAAACCGTCAAAATTTCCGACAATTTCAGGAGCCAACGACAACTGGGCCCCAGAAACTGAGCATTACGTGACGCACTGTCACGCGCGCTGTAAAAAAATGGCAAATCCGGGGATGTTTTCAGAAAAAAGTATCTCAACTTGACCTACAAGTGCTCCATTTTATTTTGTGATTGATTATGATTTACGTTTCAGCTGTAAAGTTACTATACTTTGAGTTGTTAATCTTATTATTCATATTCACGGGCATGTAAACAGACCATTACTGTGTATTTGTGGTCAGTCAGCTCGAACAATCAAAATGCGACTGGCAGGGCATGGTTATATAATGTCTTATTGCAGTACCTCAAGATTTCATTTGCAATGCTCTATAATGTGACATATAAAAATTGTGTTGGACAGTTGTGAAATACAAGTACTGTACAATATTGAGTGCCTACAGGACAGCAAGACAAGGCTGTGTGACTGTTAGACTAGGCCATCTAACTAATGGACCAGACATCTTGACCTCTAGACTGGCCATGTGACCACCAGAGAAGGCCATTTGACCACTAGACTAGACCATGTGACCACTAAGCTTGCCACTATACACATACAAGGCCTCTAGACCACTAGTCAGACAAGGCCATGTGACCACTAGACAAGGTAATTTTACCTCTAGACTGGGCCGTTTAATTGGTAGACTTTGTATTTGGACCACTGGACTAGGCAATTTGACCACTACCGGTAGACTAGGTCATTTGGCCTCAAGACTAGGTCTTTTGAACACTAGACTCAGTCATTTGACCACAAGACTAGGTTGTTTAATTGTGTAGTTTCTCAGTACTTATAGCACATGATTATTTGTCAATTTCACCTACAAGAACAATAAAATTATTTATATTTTTACTTTTCTGTGTGGTCTAACTTTCACAATAGAATATTTTGCTATTCCCGTATTTATGTAGACTGGAACCAAAAACCCTTTGTCATGAGTTTCAATGGTCAATTCTATGATGTGTACAATGGAAGCTATATTTGGTTTTGATATGGAAGTTGTTTGTGTTACTAAGTGCATACAATGGAAGCTGTGATGCTGAACAGGGAGACAAAGTGTGTTTTGTTTTTTAGTAGTTGTCATGGATACAAGCTGTTCTTTTATTAACTGATTTCCATAGCGGTTTCTTTGTACATGGTGTTACAATTTAGCTGTTTTTCAAAGTGGATGCTCATACATGCTATTTGATGCTGTCACTTTGGAATAGCAATTCACATGTCAGGATGTGTCAGTTTAATATACTTTTTTCAGTTTCTGAAAATGTTTAAAAGCATCAGAACGGAACAGTCATACTCATCTCAGTTTGAATGATGCTCAAGACAAGTGGACATATGGTT
>LD343686.1:173518-195926 GCA_001465055.1 Ptychodera flava | reverse complement strand
ATGTATTTAATCATCTTTTGGGTTCTTTGGGTCCATATCTCACCTCATGCCCCTACATCATCAACTATTTACCAATAACTCCATGCCAACAACCAATTACCTGACCCGGCCACACATTAGAGAAGGTACAGCGTCATTGACGGTATTTTTTCATTTTGGACCAATTTTTGCAACTTTTCTATGTAAGACATACAAGAACTGATGAGAAATTTGGATCCAGGATAATTCCAGATGTAATCACCGCCCACAGTAGAAGGCATTTCACTATCTGTAATTAACTTAAGTGCTGTTTACATTAGAATGATAACACTCATGGCATTAATTAAAAAATCTCCAAGGTTGTAAATGTACTTCCTGTCATTTGGTCTTATGTAATACCAATAGGGGTGGAACATTTGATATTCAGGAGGGTGTAGGGTCTAGAGATTGATGATGTAGCATTACTTTTTTACCAGATCCCTTGTGCATTTTTTGCCCACTCCCACCTTTTCTTTTTATCAAGGCGCCTCTGTTTTTTGTTGTTGACATTTGCTTATGTATTTAGGATCTGCTTCTCCCATTGCTATAGAAGTTGATATGCATGTTCCTAAAGATGACCTCCAGTACCTAAGTTGGAGGCCACCCCTTATTTGCTTTTGTCATTCTTGTTTTTCCTGGTTTAAATATTTCTCGAATGGACCAATTCAAACCGAATGTGAGCACATAGTGTCCTTGACGGTATTTTTCAGAAATTTATATGGGTGATTGCATGGACAGAACTCAACAGGTTCAAAAAAAGAGGGCTAATGTACAGCATCTAGAGGAATCTTTTATCTAATTGGTTAGCTAAATCTTACAATTATAATTGAATAATACAAATAAACTCCCTAAGTTGCTGTGAAAAGTGACAATCAACCAATCAGATATAACCTTTCCAGCACCCTGCACATCAGAAAAAAGATGGCAGATATGGCTATTTTTATGCAAATGACTATAGTCTTACCCTGTAGACACTTCAGTTCCCTTTGGCAACGTTCTTTCCTCTATATTTCTTATTGTGTGGGAAAATATGAAGAACAAATGTTATTGAAACAGTCTTTTTGTTGAATATGACATATGGCATACTTCTATTACAAACATGAATGTTATGCACTGATGCATTGCTGATGAAGGTACTATACAGGCACTTGGCTAACACAGGGCCATACACAATATGCTGAATGACAAAGCATTTATTGCCAGTTTTAATTTTGAAACCAATTGAAATTTTTATGTTTCAATAAAACAGTACAGTAGATATTGTTAAATTTGAACGTGTGGTAGTTTAGGAAGTAAAGGAAGTAGTTACATGCCAGATGAGATCACAAGGATACTGAAGATGCAGTATTTTCATGAAAGAAAGTTATCTCTGTATTAGTCCTCATTAAGGGGATATTTAAGATTCATTGTCATCAAAACCTGTCCAGCCACCCTGAAACAATGCAGCGTCAGTTCTTAAACTATTTCTTTCAAACATTGCTTAAGAATAGTGTTACTGTACCTTCATACTGGATGAATGTCAATTTAAAAGTAAAACTAAACACAGCATCGTGTATCCTGTTATATTTCCTTTTCTATAATAAAAATGTATTAATGATTCCATTTATCCACGCTTTAATTCACAAGCAAACAGGCATTTGTTGATCATCAGCCAATATTAATTTGCAACATATACTTTGCCATTTTTGGCCCCTGTGTGTAGATGAGGCACAGTAAAGGGCCAATGTCATCATTCTGTCTGTCTGTCCATCGATCCGCCCATCCATCCGTCAAGCTGTCTTCAGGCCTAATTTTGGAGCTCATTGAAACTCAGAATAATTATCACATAAAATGTTACCAGCTTTGGTATGAGGAATGTACGTATGATTATCTACAGTGTAGAACTGAGTGGAATCTCATAGAGATGTGATTGGCAGAATTATAAACAAATTATGTAATTATGATATTCCATAAATGAAGAAGTAATTTGAATATGTAAATATTAGGCCTAATTTTGTCATTTGTTGTCAAAACATATTTTTCACAATTGCTCATGTAATAGCTTTCAAAGGTATTGATAGGTTCCTAACAGTGATTTAATGTTGACTTGTGAAAATTATTATAACATTTGCACAGTTTTCCACTTAAGAAAAGAGTCATTTCCTCTCTTGATTACTCCATCAGTGATCCTCCCCTTCTACGGGTCTCTGTTGTCAAGGCTTTGGGCATTTACCTTACTTCCAATCTTAATTATTCTTTTCACATCAATAACATTGTCTCTAGAGCCTTCAAATCTCTTGGTTTTATTAAGCGTCTCTGCCAGTCATTCAATGACATTTTAGCAATTATTTCTCTGTATTTTGTTTATGTAAGATCTATTCTAGAGTATGGCTCTGTTGTGTGGTCACCCCACCAGCAGGGCCTGTCAGAAAAAATTGAGCGAGTTCAATTAAGTTTGTGAAATACATTTGTCACAAACTCAATGTTCATTCCAGCAAATCCAGCTACCCATTGCAGAATTCTGAACATCCCTAAGATACACAATAGAAGACTAACCCTTGACATGTGCTTTTTGTACAAAATAATCCATTCACATTATGATTCACCAAATATTTTAAATCAAATCTGCTTTTATGCCCCCAGTAGAAATTTACGCAAGAAACCCCTTTTAAAACCAGACTTGTGTTCTGTTAATTGCAGAAAATTTTCAACAGTGCCCAGATGCATGCATGTCTATTTTTAACGATATCTCTTTCAAATAGATATTTTCTCTACGCTGTGTAGTTTTAAAACTATTTTATCCAGTCATTTTAACAGTTCTCTTTTGTGATTTGTGTATGTTTTTTCAATTTAATGTAACCTGTTACTTTTATGGTTGTCTTGTACATTTGTCTTGTGATGATGTGACTTTTTTGTTTCGCAGATCTGTTAGTGGGTTTGCCCGTTGATCTGTGTATCACATAAAAAAAAAAAAAAAAAAAAAAAAAAAAAATGAAATAAACATGGAAATTTTCGGGCGGTTCTTCTTTCTTTGACATATTTTTCTTAAAATGTTTGTCCTTTGTGTTATTTGCAAATGATGATGAAATATGAACAATATTCTTACTTTTTGTGAAGGAAGTTGACATATACCAATCTCAATTATTTCTTTGTTTGACTTTTGATGTGCCATGGACTGGTTAAATTCCAGAAAAATCTTTTTTCAAGTAAATTGTGATCATTATTCACAAAAAATCTATGTGTGTGGGTGAGGGATGAAAGTCTTACTTTGATTGATAAACAAATTTATCTTTGTCTAATTATGTACAGATGTTTTTGCCAACAGCTATGACCTTATTTAGAGATACATGTAACACAATGAAACATGTTTTCTTGGATGATTTTGTCACTTTTGTGAAAAAATCCTTTCTTCTAAAACTCTTAGTCTGAATTTTTTATGAAACATGTCAGCAGCACTTTGTTAGTCACGTTTTTATCCATTCATGTCCCCATGTAAAGTGATCTTTCATTCTGAATGTAATGCTATAGGAAAGCACAGATGGGCTGTTAATCAAACACTCTTATAACCAGTGGTATTTCAGAAACTGTCGATTGCTAGATGTGGCAGGGTATGTTGAATTTGTGAGAGAATCCTTCTGAGTCACTATATATTTTGAAGATTTGAGACTGAAAAGCCAAATATAGATTTGAAGTAGAATAAAGCCCTGCAACTACCACTATATCTGTCCCAATATCCAACAGAAAAAAACCCAGTAAGTTTGAAAGTGGTATTTGCTACTTCTTTTGCTTACAAATTTACCATTCACATTGTTTACAGTATACCATACAGACCATCTGTTCTTTGTATTTTTCTTGTAGTTTCATACATTCATGTAAAGCCTTGGGATTTTATTTTAGTTTTGAAACATCTGTCGTGTACACCCTCATGTAATGATATCAATTGATTAGTAATACAATAATATTGTGTTGACCTGTACCTCGAATGATGCTATAATATGTATAACTGTCATGAACTGGTCAAAATCTTGTGGTATACTGTAGCTCAGTGTCATATTGTAATTTAATGCTGAGTAGCTGATAATGTCAATTGAATTAACAGACCCACACATTTGGTTACAAATATTCATAACTAAAAGGTATGTTAGAATAATAGTATTGCATGTCAGAGATATCTGTAAAGAGAGTGTTACATATGTATTGCTGTATTCCATGTTGCACATGAAAAAAACCTGTATTTTTATAAGCTGATATGCAAATTAGCAAAAACAAAAGTAATCTCTTTGTGTTTATTTACACACAGGTAATTGATACTGTATTTGTTTCCCCATTATGCGTTAAAGGGATACTTCTGATACCAAATTCTTTGCTATAGTTGCTAACAAAGTGATCACAATGGTAATATATTGAATTCAAACAACGTATGATAAACTAGTATTTTTATATAGCCAAATAAAATGTCAGAGATATCTGGAAAGGGACAAAATAAAATGTCAGAGATATCTGGAAAGGGTCAGTATCAAATGTCCAATATTTGGAATGTTATTCCTCACATTTCACCTAAAATCCTTAACAACACTGTGACATTTTGATCAAAGTGTTATTCCCTAAAAGTTTCATACTGCTTCCATCACAAATTAAATATAAATTTTATTAGACAGGAAAAACCAGCTGTCCTGCTATGCAAGCAAGCTGTGTTCACCTTCCCTGTAACACATTAAGGTGAAGTACTACGAATTACGTCAAAATTAGGTTGTGGTGTCATTTTTTTGAAACTTTGCACAAATATTCTTGGAAGTTGTGCAAGTGCAAAAATGAAATAAAAAATGGGGGTTACCGGGCTCGTTTCCATGGAAACGGACGTTAAAATGGCGCTTTAAAAATAAATAAAAATGATATAATTCACTTAAACTAAAGAAAGCAATTATAAAACGCTTAGCAAATGAGTTAATTTTAATAAATACCAAGACTTAAGATCCATATCTATCGAATGTATAGTTTTCATGATGTTTGTAAAGTAATTTTAACACAAGTATCGATTACAAAATTACGATATCGAAATTACATCACTACATAATTTTCGAACTTTCTTCCTGTCGCTTTGAATGGTGTCATTTTGACAAAACTTGGCGAATAAAATCCTGACATAATACCATTTAGTTTACACTTTTAATAAAAGGGTATCACCACGCTACTTTTTACAATATCTCCAGGTGAATGGGTAATATGCGCCATGTAAATGGGAGAGAAATGTTAATTTTGCGCTCATATTGAATAAAAACCAGCTTCCTTGGGGTTCAAAATATGACAAGGTTAAAGGTCACATGTATTTCTAAGAGACTGGGTCAAAAAATTAGGTAAAAGCGCAATTTCAACAATGACAGGTGATGTTAAATACATGTGCTACAAAATAACCCATTTGCGGCAGGCTGGAGTTAAGGTGGTTGGAAAGGCTAGAGCGTCAGTTATAAATTTCAACAAAACTATTAAAATATAAAAGTAGTCAACATTCTCTGTGGAATAAAAAAAACTAGACATTTGGGCACAAAGGCATTGCAGAGTTATAGCCTGTTAAAACTTCTGAAAAACTGACCAAATAAGAAGAAGTTGGGGAGTCCTTAGTGTATTAACTATGGTAGAGGTCCCCTAGCTGTTAATAAAATGTTTGAAAAGGGAAAGTCATTATTTGCTGTTTTTCAGGAAAGTTTGACAAGGTGGTGCTGGCATTCAGAGTGAGTGACTACTATTGTAAATGCATTGTTAGATTCTTTGAGTGTCAAAGAGGTGTCGAAAGTGAGATTAACAAAAAAAAACTGCTCTATGACTTCAAAGGAGGGGTGCAAATATGGCTTGTTTTTCAACATTTTTGACAGAATAACAATTTTCCTACATAATTGTATACCAATTTAATCCAACTTTGAAATGAGATATGGACATGGAATTTTTACAGCCTATTAACAAGGTTACAGATAAGATTTGTACAGCACAATTTTCCTGTATTTGAAGTATTTTTTGAAAAATCACATTTTGAAATTTGAAAGAATTTTTAATAATTTTTTGATATATAAACCCATGTAAAATCATAAAAACAAATTTTATTTACAAATCCTGCCGTACAAATCTTACAATACATAGTGTCAACATATTTATAACTAATTTGGTAATATTAATACTATCCAATTACTATTAAATTCAAATATGTAAAAAAAATATAAAAAATTAAATTTTAATATTTACTGGTGTCATATTTCAAAATCACGGCTGCAAATATACAATTTTTATATTCTTTGGAGATAATATTAACTAAGGGAGTTATCCTGAAAATTTGAACTAAATATCTTGATTCTAACACTTGAAACTTGACATTAACTCTGAGAAAAGAATTGGTGCAAAAATAGCCTTTCCAACCACCTTAAATCTGCGCAGAAATGTTCTAAAGCGTGTGCGCGTCCGAATTCGTCGCCCTTTACCTTAATATTGCAGATTTATTTTGTAGTAGAATTCAATATGAAAAATGAATGTTTCATGTGAAACCATTGCTGTACAGTTTAAGTCCCTGAATCGTTTATAAAAACCAGATGTCAGCAAGACTTGTATGTCATTGTCATAAACTTGATTCATCCAGCATAAATATTTTGACTTTGCCCCAACACAAGTTCATGTACAGATATATTAATGAAAGTTTCAGGGACTTTTTCATTTCTACCATCTCCCTGCCACTGTTGTATCCTTTAATGGCACTGCATACCAGTGTGCATGCATGTATCAGAAAATAGTACACATGTGGTGGTAAATAAATGTATAAGGTCAGTGTGTGTAAGTTGTGTGAAGGATTGCCATGATCTAAGGTCAAATCATTACCAGTTTAAATATCATTAAGTTTAATTTGTAGCTATGCTTCATTGAAGTGTGAATTTCAGTCAGAGTATATCATAGACAGTGGAGCTAAAGATGTATCTTGTAAAGGCTTTTGAAATTTGGCTGTCACAATTATCTGCAAGACTATCTCTCTATCCTTATAGATTTGATATCCTTTATAATTCAATAATTGTGTTGTAATTGTTGTGATATCCAGAAATATATAGATTTGATATGCAGTAATTGTGTTAATGCGCTGGCAGGAAATACATGTAGTGATAGGTATATGACGTTACCTGATTAGAAACTTGATAAGATACAGAGTGATAACTTGTTATCACACAGCTTTTCAGAGTAATAAACAGTTATTGCCACAGTTGGAGATAGATTTCCATTCACATCATCCAAAGATTAATATTCAACGATTGTATGTTCTTTTTGATGCAGATAATAAGATGGAAATTTAGTTTTATTGTTCAGGATTTGGCCTTCCATGCAGGTACCGAGTTGGTATGATATTTATGAATACCTCCCACCAATATTGAATTGCATGATTTAATTCCTTTACAGAATAATAAGGTTCTCATTCAACCATGTGGAAGATCCTCAGAGTTTATTTTACAGCTTTCTATAATGCCTTTATTTGCATATCAGTTATTTATTTGTACATTTCATTTAAAGCACATACCAGTAACATTGATATCAGAAAGATGTGGATTTCCAATCCACAGTGTTGCAATCAAAGCTATTTACAGTTGATCAATTTCAATAATAGTACAAACAAGTAGGTCCTTCTGAATTAAAATGAATGTTTTTCTGTCAAATACAAATAGAGAATTTGCTGCACTATTCATGTCACAGGCAGTTAAGATATTAAATTTTACATCATACATTTGCTTTTATACAAATGTCTTTCCACAATCTTTATACAAACCAAGCCAAACTAATTACAAATGTACCTATGCTTTCAGCAACTCAGAGATTATCAAATAGATAGTTTGTCTGGTGTCTGTTGTTCGGCATACGTTGTCCAGTGTCATCTGACAACTTGTTGCATTCAAAACCACAGTCAAATTAATCTTATATTTGGTTTACAAGTCCTTTAGGGATTATTTAGATATGATTTGTCCAAATTGTACGTGGCTATTTTGCTAATTTTGATGACAGATCTCAATATATTTGTTCCCTGTGGAATCAGGATACATACTGTTGAAAATTCTGTGCATTTATTATTGTTGCGAAAGTGATAGACTGATGGAAGGAAAGCAGTGAATGTAAATGTGTTGTAGATTTCATAAATAGGGACCTACATGTATTTCAGCTTTAACGTTTCTGGTCAACACACAGTCAAATTTGAAGTTTTACTGCAATTTTGTCAACTTGTTGTGATGTTGTTCTTGCAGTTGAAGAAACTAAGAGGAGGTTACATCGCTATCTTGCCGAGGGTCAAGCCTTACAAGTGCCCTCAGCAATTCATTACTTACCACATCTCCTGGAAAACGCAGATGGACTGCAACCAGCCTTTCTGATGTCTCAAGGAAGAGTTGGGGGTAAGAACATAGTTCCCATGCAGCACAATTAGAAGAGTGCTGGCATTGTTAATGTTATAAGTTGGTGTATCACGTTTTGGCACACTTTGACTGGAGATGGGTCTTAACATGCATTACTAAACTACTTTTATTGTGCTTGCTACATACCTCGCTATCTGCAAATGCTCCAATTGTCAACAAACCACTGTGAGATTCAAAGCATGCCTGGCTATTCTGATAAAAGTGGCTACTTGACGTTTAAGTGATCATACTTTAGCTGTCACCTATTGCTCAGCTTCAAGTATGCAATGATTTCAACTCAAAGTGGGTGTGAAATTTATCATGTAAGACAAGATTTCTTTGAATAAAGAGTCTCTGGTAATAGGATTTCACCACATATTCAACAGTATATGAGAAAACCTGGTACAGACCCAATGCAGGTTTTGTGGATCTTGTTATGCAGCATTCATGCCCTCTGAAAGGTCCAGCCTTTCCAATACAGTCTTTGTCTGCAAAGCCTGTATCAGGACTGAAAACATTGTGAGTCAGCTGAATGGTAAATACAGTAATCTGGCAAATTTGAATCAACAAATGTCATTAGTTATAGTATCTGTCCTGAAATTGCTGTGATTTGTTGTAATATTTGTTTTTGTGTACAGTCTCTGTCGTTATTGGCATGCCAACCATCAAAAGAGAAGTACAAAGTTATATACTTGATACATTGAAATCTTTGGTAGATGGATTGTCAGATGAAGAAAAACTTGATTGTGTAATCATAGTTTTCATCGGAGAGGTAAGTTTACACTAACACCTTACATTCAGCCTAGCAAATATGGTTTTAGTAGTGTTGGTCACATTGGCATATTTCAGCATTTTCTGTATGTAACTCAATATTTCAACACTTAAAAGAAAAAAGAAATTATTTGTGTTTACCTAGTCATCAAAAATGTATATTGTTGACATTATTTTTATTTTCAAAAGAATTATAGTTAATGTCCAGACTTACATGTGGACCTGACGTAAAGGATACATGTCACTGTGCAGGGCTCGACACAAGGTCAAATCATCCACCAGCCCGGAGGACTAGTAGCAGTTTATTTTTAGTAGTCCTAAATGAATCTACTAGTCCTGCTCAAGTGAAGCAAATTAAGTACCAGGTATGAATTTTGAGAATGATAGGGAACGGTCGAGGGTTACATGATAGATGAACTTGCTACTTTTCACGGTAAAATCGAACGTCGAAGATGACATGGTGGCACAATCCCTATAGGAAATAGCCATTTCATTTCCTGACTTAGGTTGTTTCTCGCTTATGTACACTCGTCTATGGGGCGAATAGTCCCAGAGCTGAATAGCGCACGAGGGACTGTGGCAAGGTCAAGCTGGCTACGAACGATCCGATTGTGTTTTTGAGAATGCCCCTGAAGAATTCTTGGGAAAAATGCTTCTTTGAAAGGCAAGGATACAGTATTTCAACAAAATTGTGGAGTTTGCTCATGTGTTTAGTGAAGTGATGAGCTTCAAGTAGTCCAAAATACACGTGCAGACAATCCCGTTTGATACTCAGCTTTGTGTGCTTTGAGCCATGATACTGACATGTACAATTTGATTCTCCGTAGCAGGTAAACTGTTTCATTTTTAAGTTGGTGATCAATAAAGTTTGCTTCACTGTTTCACTGTCCATATTGTTATGGTAAAAATTAGTTTATTTTTAAATGATCGAGGCTTGGTTCATTCTTATCAAATGTGTGGCACGGCATTTGATTTGTGTAACTAATCGTGTTTCCGAAAGATTTACCGACGGATGCCCGGGACGGATGGTTCCGATGTTTTCGAAGTCCCATTAGTTTTGTAGCGATAAACTTTTCGAAAACCGAGCTAAGATTGAACCATTTAAAACGTACGGAAAAATTGCACTAGTCCGCAGGACTACCTCTGAAGACATTTTTACTAGTCCTCTCGAAAATTTACTAGCCTCGGGCTAGTGGGCTAGCGCTTATGTCGAGCCCTGCTGTGTAAAGGTTAAAAATGCATTTGTTAATAACTCACTTTGTATCTTGATTTGACAAGTCACAATATTGAGCAACAACATTTTTTTGAAACTCATAGTCACAAATCACATGATCTTGGATTGTCAGAGTAATTTTTAAAAACTGTTAATAGCCAGTAGGACCTGAAACTATTACTGCTGTAGTCTTATTTAATACTACAAGAATTTTATGACATCATTTTATGTTTACTCAAGATGGAAAATTTTACAAAATCATCATTTTTGTCATATCAGATCAATTACATGTATACCGGTAATATGTTACTTACGTATGGGACACATTGTGCTCTATTGATCTGAATCAACTTGACCTAAAGTAACAGCAACAGATAAAAGATGCTGAGGATTGTTACAAGCCAAATCAAGCTACAAAGCGAGTTATTAATTCAAGGCCTCACCATAGCAAAAGGCATTTTTTTTTACAACTATCTTTTAAGTCAGTTCTCAGTATGGGCAGTGACCATTACTTATTTGAAAATAAATATGTCAATAATTCACATGGATGACTAGGTAAACATATAATTAGAGGTTATAAACGGCAAGCATGGGTATTTGGTTGCTGATATAAGACCTCTGTGGTGAAATTTAGCGTATTCGGTGGGAAATAATCACCAAGCGAAGTGAGGTGATTATTTCACCCAAATATGCTAGTGTTCACCCCAGAGGTCTTATATCGGCAACAAAATACCTGAGCGCACCATTAATAACCTCATTATAATATGTTAAAGTTAAATACGAGTGGATGATGTCATTATTTAGGACACAAAGTTGGGACAAGGGCTCAGGAGCCCAGCCTTAACACAACTCAAAAAAGAATGTTTCAGAATGCACGCGCATGAACAGTTGATTCCATACATTACAGTAACGCATCAATATCGCATTTGCACATCGAACTTGAGGAATTTTACTTGAAAAATGCTCAAAAAACAATTAAAAGATTATATTGTTGTTACATTGCCATCGCTACTTATACAAACTCTTCATTTGTTGGTTCATCGAGCTGCACCACACTAAAATTCAACAATCAAAATCAATCTCAAGCCCTAGACTTGTTCAACTGGTGCATTTAGCTCTAAAGCTGGAGTTCAAAATTTGCGCAAGCTCAAAAATGTTATGCAGCGCGCAGGTCTTCTTGTTGAGAATGTATACCCTGGCTCCAGCAAATCAGATTGCCGGATTCTAGCTAAGCATATTATAATTTGTTTTCATATTCTTACTTGTCAATATTGAGTTCATACAGAAATTGCTAAACTATGCAAATATGACCAACACTACTATTTTTTGCTCCACTGTCAGCAACGCAGAGCTTATCAAATAGGTTGATTTTCCTTCTTTGTCCGTTGTCTGTCAACAATTGCCTTCTCCTCTGAAACCGCAAGTCCGATTGCTTTGAAATTTTATATGCAGTTCACTTGGAGTGACTTTACTTAAGTTTATTCAAATCGTGGTGAAATTTGCATATTTGTATTTTTGGGGCATTTTTTGCTGTTTTTGGTAAAAAAATCTTCTTCTCTGAAACTGCTTGTCTGATTGCTTTGAAATTTCATATGCAGTTTACTTAGGGTAACTTCAGTAACATTTGTTCAAATCATGGTGAATTTTGTATATTTGTATTTTTAAGGCAATTTTTGTCGTTTTTGGTAAAAAAAATCTTAAAAATCTCCTTCTTCAAAACTACCAGTCAGATTTGCTTTGATATTTGTTACATAGGTCCCTAGGGATGATTTATTTCAGATTGTTCAAATTTTGCAGAAATATGTAAATTTGCATTTTTAAGGCAATTTTTGCCATTTTGGTCAAAAAATGTGTTTCTAAAAAAGTGCTTGTCTGATTGAAATTTGGAATACAGGTTGCTATAGAAGAACTAAATAATATGTATTGAATTTCTGATGAAATCTGCAATTTTGTATTTTTGGGGTAATTTTTGCCATTTTTGGTAAAAAAATGTGTATTTCCGAAACTACTCATCTAATAGTTTTGAAATTTGGTATACAGGTTCCTATAGATAAACTTAATCATATTTATTGAAATAATGACGAAATCTGCAATTTTGTATTTAGGGCAATTTTTTCCATTTTTGGTCAAAAAATGTGTTTCTCAAAAAGTACTAGTACTGGTGTGATAGCTTTGAAATTTGATATGCAGGTTCCTACAGATGAACTAAATGTGATATTTTGAAATTATGATGAAATGTGCAATTTTTATTTTTGGGGGCAATTTTTGCCATTTTTGGTCAAAAAAATTTATTTTCAAAAACTTCTCGTCAGATAGCTTTGGTTGACATGTTCCTAGGGATGATCCAATGTAATATATTCAAATTATGATGAAATCTTCAATTGTGTATTTTTTCAGCTATTTTAGCCACCTCTGAAATGAGCTATCAAAGATTTCTACCTTCTTCATCAACATGTATCAAAAATAGTTATTCACTACATAAACACAGCGGAGCTATATCGGCCGTTAGGTCGCTTTTTTGATACATGCAAAAACACTTGATACCCATCAGAAAATTAATATTCCCTTGAACTAAATGAAAAAAAGTTTTACTGGTCATTTCGTAAATTTACAAGACCCAGGTCAGTAGGCTAGGGGTAATATATTGAACCCTGTCTGCTACAGTTTTGGAATCCAAATTTCACTACACTTGCTAAACTTTCAACAATCACACGATAATATTGAAATTTCACGGGATAGTCATCAAATTGCAGATCATCATGTATATACTCTGAGATAGGCAGTGTGTATAGGGGAGAATGAGACTTTGTTGTGGATGTGAAAAGTGATCATGTCATCTTTACGTCAGATTTCCCATCTGTATCAAAAAATGAGAAATCAAGTGGTATCCATACATGTACTATAAATGGCAGACCATAGAGTGGATGACTGTCTTTAATAAAACCACACGGTGCAACATTAGCATAAACAAAAATGTGTGGAGTTTAAATTGAACTGCTTAGATTTCATACCGAGTAGCATATCATGTCATGCTTTCTTATTGTCAACTGTGAATTTACAAAGTAAATTTTAAAAGATAAATTTTAAAAAGTAAGATTTTCAGTATTTGTCAAAAAAGGGTATTTTCTACTTTCTATTACAGACAGATTTACAGTATGTTACAAAACAAGCAGAAGAAATCAAGGAAAAGTAAGTAACTGAACTGAGTAAATATTCTAACTTATTTCTGTTCTGTTCCCCGGCATTGACATTTACTCATATCTGTTACCAATTATGTGCCTATGACTTTCACTTTTTCATTGTACCATCTAGATGAATTTGTGAACGAAAACTTCTGTATCGGTCAGAATGCAAATTGATGGCGTACGCAATGCACATTAAGTTATTTCATGCTTTAATCCATTCATTGTATGGTGACCCATATGTGCCCCCCAAAGCTCTAATTTTATAGACACAACTGATTTTAGCATATACATATGACATTTTCATGGAGAGTTCTAATTTTGAGCAAGCAATAAAATCACACCAAAAAAATGCAATTAAAATTAGGATATGGTCTAAAAGCTGAAATGAAATAGGGATATTAATAAACACTAACATAGGTAATCACCACTTTCCCACATACGTTACGTAAATTCTACTTACAATGCAGTTTTCAGTAAAGTTAGAATGTTTCTAATGACAAAATTGTCGCTTATGCTAACATGATGGCATGTGGTCAAAACTAAACCAACTGGCAAAATTATTACAGGCCACTTTCAGGCTAGACATTTGTTGACTACTATAGCAACACCACACATTTAAAGAATACACACTGCATATGTCATATCATAGCCTCACAGTACTAAGATACTTTGTTTTCGCATGACAGATTTTCTATTGAAGTGGATGCTGGGCTTATTGAAGTGATCTCACCTCCAGCTAACTATTATCCTGATTTGGATAATGTCAAGGAAACATTTGGCGACCCAAAAGACAGAGTCAAGTAAGTTTTTTTTAGCATATTAAGAGTTATTTTCTCATTTACACCCACACATCTGTGACACAGTGCCAGCAATTGGAATAGTATGCATTGTCATTAATATTTTAGCTATATCAGCAATCCATTCCTACAGGTTTAATTTATGGACATGAGTTCTGTCTCCCAGGGCTCTCATTACTGTCATAATCATCAGGCAGAACAATACTCATCTACAAACTAAATGATTCTGACTATCAATGAGGGCCATCATCAGGTAGTGGAGACCTTTAGAGGCTAAATATACACCTTCTGATGGGGGTTGTACACTGTATCCTCCCTAGAGGCCATTTGAACTTTTTATAGCATCCAGTGGCAGTCACTTTGTACAATTAATTAATTTTCCATCAGGTGCTTAATAAGCTCTTTACAATACATTCAGATGACTTTCAAAATCATATTTCTGATCACTCAGACCTTGTTAATAGCATTCCAACAAAGCAAGTATAGGCTGTATGGAAATCCTAATCCCATTAAAACGGGAGTTACCGAACCGTGGGCACACAAAAGGGGATTACTGATGACACAGCCATTTACATACACTGGGCGGGAGTTTTTGAATTCTCATAGCATCGCTTTGACCGTATGATAAACTTGAGTAATCATGGTGGGCACTTTCATGACATATGCAAATAGGGGTCAAATCACTGTACAGAGAACACATTTTGAAATATATGTGTTCTTTGACAAAAACGGAACATTTTTGCAGTTTATTTTCACCTCAAGTTTATCAATACATATTCACAGACATTATATGCAAGAGTCAGTGACAATGAATGCCTGAAACATGGCAAAATTATGGGATTCTGGGACCAAACACATCATCATCAAATGAGTAGCGTGGCTTTTTCACATTTACATAAATTTATGATAATCCGGCTTTTATACTTAGGGGAAGTTCCTGTTTAAGATCTCAATAAAAGACAAATAAGATTAGGCAAATAAATAAATAAATTTTAACAACAAGTATGCATTTAATAAGTATGTATCAATGAACACAAATCTTTTGGAAAATATTTTAAAACATTTGGATTTCTGAAGTTTTATTTTACTTGCTTCGTAGCATATGTTGATGAATGAATGTTGGTGTTTTTGCTAAGGTATTGGAACATACATACATGGCTTGAAACCCTTGTACCATTGGAAACATTCATAATATATGATTACGTCTACACATCCAAGGGAACCCCTGCAACATGACAGGGAACCTTAGTATAATTTACCTGAGTAGTGATGTGATCAAATACACTAGATGTTCAAAGACCGGTAGTCTGTATGCAAATCAGGACCTAGTTGGTATTAAAATTTGAGTGCATTCTGACAATGAATATCAGTCACAGCTCAACCAGACAGCTGCAACAGCTGCAAATCATATTACTAGTGGTTCTGTTAGGATCATTTCCCTCCCTAAAACCATTAGGTATCTAATCGCAGCATAGATCATGTCAATTATAATTGATTTCTGTGCTCTGCTGATGCCATGATTGAAAGACTTCACATTGTTAGATTTACATGAAAAGAATAGATGAATCATAGCCTGTGACAGATACATGTACCATAGAGGTACAAGGGCAGTACAGGAAAGTGATGTCACACTGATTAGACAAATACAACTTATTATATATAACCCTTCTTCCAAAGAACTCATGTATTGCATTAACCAGTGAGTAGCAGTGAGAGAAGTGTTGCATGCTGAATTCGCTGCTATTTCGTACAACACAAACGTTTCTCATGTAACTTATAAAGTTTGTCTTGACTGTGATAATGGCAGGTTTATTTTGACAATTATTCCATAAACCATAAATACGGTATAAATATCATAGATAGGGCTGAGTCCATATGTTTGTACAGCTGTGTAATTCCAACAAAGTGACAGTTAACTAGTACTTTTCTTAGTAGATGGGTTTTTGATGAAGATATTTTTAAAATACTCCTCGTTGTCACAGGTGTTGATGGCTTTGCTAGCTACATGTGTGGCATCTCACAGAGCCAGACAACTCAGTGCACTGCAACGTACTTTGTGCCGCAGTGGGACTCTTGACAAACGTCATTGTGCCTGTCAGTGCACGTGCAGCAGATGTTATTTAGCAGTGTGTCATGTTTATCCAAAACAAAAACATATTGTGGTTTAATTTATTTTCAATTTTTAAACCCATTTAGTAACTTTATGACTTTATTGCTTGCAAATCTATTGAAGGAGGGCTGTGATGTGTGATGATGTGATCACAAGCATCACGGGACTGCAATCACAGTAACAAATGCAGTCAAGAAAAAATTTTGTATTGTATTGCAGTGACGTAAGCTTATCAGTGAGCCAATTGTAGCCATCTTGAGCGGCCTGCTGCATTAGGCATTAAGTGATATCATCTTTTATCTCTCAATTTACATATTTCATGTAAAGATGTTGCTTTCTGCATGGTTGTATCTATGTTGGTCCATCGCTTGTCATACGAAAATTAGCAAGATAACTTTTCATCTCATTTTCACAGATGGAGAACAAAACAAAATTTAGATTTTTCCTTTCTCATGATGTATGCACAAACAAAAGGAACTTTTTACGTCCAGGTGAGTGCTATTTGCAAGTACTTCAAAAATATGGATGAATTCCAATGAGAAAAAGAGGATCAACATTAAAGTACTGGTGATATCTAATGCAGTGTATCAAAATCTTTTCATTTCATGAGCTACATGTGAGCTACATGTATGCTGGATTTTGACTTCAATCTTTCAGAGTTTGCATCACAGACAGCACTATTTGAATGCTAAATGTCACAGTTTGCATCACAGACATCACTATTTGAATGCTGAATGTCACAGTTTGCATCACAGACAGCACTATTTGAATGCTGAATGTCACAGTTTGCATCACAGACAGCACTATTTGAATGCTCTGTGCTCTCCCTGGCCTTTCAAAATTGTTAGTAAATTTACGAATTTGGTTCAAAATAAATTAGTAAGCACAAATTATGTAATGCTGAGCCCGCCCATTTTCAACAAGCACTTCTTGTACTCAATAAATGATGTTAAGGGTATAGAAATGATGAATGATTTCATTATAGACAAAAGAAAGTGAAAAATTCCTTTTTAGTTTTTTTGACAATGAACACTCATATTTTGATACACATTTTCAAAAGATCCATTAATTAACACAGTACATCATGGGTCATGAGTGCTTGTAACATTGAAATTTCTTCCTTGTTTCAATAAAGTGTGTCATTTTGGTCAACCGGCCCATGAATGTTATTCAATTAATCGATCTTTATTACACAACATAACATTTTCAAGTATATTGTGACACAAATTGTGACTCCCTTTGTGTGTGTAGTCAGTGCTTGATGATTATATATATTAATGTATGAAGTGGTCATTAATATTATCAATGTTTGCACAAGTTTTAGATGCTAGAAAATCTCTCCCCCGTTTTTCATATTTGGAAAGCTCTGTTACTTTGAAAGTACGCATGTCATCCATAGGTGTTAGGTGGTACCTCTTGGTAGCTGCAGTCATTATGCCATGTTCATCTCTAAAATTCTTTTAAAACAACCACTGATCAGAACATTTTGCAGTCTGTGGTTTCGCACAAATTTTGTCTCGTTATAACATCAAATTTAAGTACACAAACTGAGACTGGTGATCCTGCTAATGTTTTCTTAGAGACAGTTATACTTTTAAAACGCTGCAGATGATCGTCATTTATTTTTTGTCTGGATAAACGTTTTCGTCTTGGGACTGTGCACAGCATTGTCTTTGGATCATCAAAGAAAACTATCAGTATTCATAACATTTGCTGAGACAGTTTCTTGTAAAATATATTGAAGGAAACCTGTTAAAATTGGCAAGTTCACTGAAAAAAATTCAATCTGCAGATCGTCAAATGACAAATCTATGACAACTAAGATTTCCGGCTAAGATTTCCGGCTCTTTTCCACCTCCATGCACAGACAAACACTTTGCGGTACAAGGTTTTGCGGTACGGTACATCGTTCAACCATGGGCGGTCCGGACTGCAGTTCGACTGTCTTTCTGGCTGACTAGCTGTCTTGATCTCTTCTCGGCGGTTTCATTGTTTCCAATATTTTCATATCAGGTGCTGTTTTTTTGCCCAACTTTCTTTCCCAGCTGAGGATACTATCTATCTGAAGCATTTGTAACTGCCCGCTTCCCTCGATCCGCTTCACCCCCGCGTTCGTCCATTCGGAAAGTTGACAGCATGTGAGTGTTTGGGTACCTCGAAACTACCGTAATGCATGACATACCAGTATGAGAGTACACGACCCGGGGATCTTGAAACCTTTTCGCGCATGCTCATGTTAGCACAGGTCAAAGTCCAAAGCTATTACCATTGTCGATGCGCCGATGATAGGGGCAGAGTAGTTTTTGAAAGACGAGATATGACAGTATTTTCCCGGAATTCATAATCTTGACCGAAAATCAGTCTTCAAAAATAACAAAATTGTTCGTAAATGGCCGATCGGGCATGTATTTTTTTTCGTAAATTTTCTTTTTTGCTTGTAATATACGAACGTTACGAGCGACAGCGAGAGCACAGATGCTGAATGTCACAGTTTGCATCACAGACAGCACTATTTGAATGCTAAATGTCAGTTTGCATCACAGACAGCACTATATGAAAGCTAAATGTCACAGTTTGCATCACAGACAGCACTATTTGAATGCTAATTGTCAGAGTTTGCATCACAGACAGCACTATATGAATGCTGAATGTCACAGTTTGCATCACAGACAGCACTATTTGAATGCTAAATGTCAGAGTGTGCATCACAGACAGCACTATTTGAATGCTGAATGTCACAGTTTGCATCACAGACAGCACTATTTGAATGCTAAATGTCACAGTTTGCATCACAGACAGCACTACATGTATTTGAATGCTAAATGTCACAGTTTGCATCACAGACAGCACTATTTGAATGCTGAATGTCACAGTTTGCATCACAGACAGCATTTATTTGAATGCTAAATGTCAGAGTTTGCATCACAGACAGCACTATTTGAATGCTAAATGTGACTCACATGGTAATGTGATTTAACATTGTTGGGGCAAGAGCTGTCAACCATCTGTGTTCAAACTTTGCAAAAGACAATATCATGTAGAGACATAGCTCAGTTTAGAAGCTGTTTGCTATGATAGAATAGTCTTGTAGTGATGATATTCATGATAATGTTCCTTGTACATCAGCATGATATTCATGTACATATAATGTAATGATGTCAGATGTTGCTGTCTTTCTACTGGCAATTACTTCAAATTGTTATCTAATAAATCTGTCCATAAAATAATTAGACAGATAACTTTTAATTGGAACATTGTATTTGAGAGTTAATATTTAGAAGTGTACTCAAAAAGTCTGTCTAAAATGCCGGCTTTGCCAGCTTTCTCTTACATGTGCCAGAATGCAGACTTTCAATATTTACACTAAAACCACATGTGGCATACTCCACTTATGATGTCATTGGCGACAGATACCTGAGTTATTGGTTAAATTTCAAATCAGAGAATCCAATCTATGACCAAGCGTCTGAAATGACTGCAGCTTCCCCACACAAACAAAACATTACGGTAAGCTTTCCACACACAAACAAAACATTATGGTAAGCTTTCCCCACACAAACAAAACATTATGGTAAGCTTTCCCCACACAAACAAAACATTACCGTACACACTAATCTAAACTTCCCTACAAATATCAGAAGCGAAACAAACATTTTTATTAACACAAGCAATCGGATAAGAATGTAGGAACACATATTCAAAACGAATCAAACACAAACTCGACACAAAAACATTTTGGATAGTTAGGTGGGGAGCCTCTTTCACATTTTTTACAATCGATTTTACTACTTATTTCTGCCTAGCAGACTAAAGTCGAAAGTGGGCAAACCCGAGAATACCCTTCAGTATCCCTCATCTATCATCACGAACGCACTAACAAACCATCATTACAACAATACAAAAAAGTGGCGGAAAAACATGGTATGGCTTTGCAAAACCTGAGTCACCTATCTTTCCTTATAACTAAAAACAAAAATCAGGATCATCGGATCCGACACACCAACCAATCAAATCGCTTGAAATAACAACCAATCACACAGAGCCTAGACGTGATAACCAACCAATCACAGCCTAGACGTGATAACCAACCAATCACAACACACTCCTATAACAATAGACTTCCTGTCTATCTACCATAAACTGAGCAATAATTTATGTCCTCCGACATACATTCGCTACAATGGAACTGAATCAACTAGATAGACTAAACCAATCCTCGGACGACGAAGACCTGACCCTCATCCCAGCAACTCAGCCAAACTCCAGAAACATCAGAAGTAAGTCACCAAATTTAATATTCTCAAACCCTAGCCCACCACAGATCGTGTCAGCAAGGAAATTTTCAGCCACATGAAAAAACAAGAAACCTGCTTCAACAACTGTACGTAAACCGACACAACATTAAACAACAACTGGCATCAATCCATAGGTATCTGCAAGAAGTAGTGGTCCGCCAAAGCTTGCAAATCAACCTAAAGGCACAACTACCGGACCATAAACCAGACGAAGCGTTCACAACAAAGTGGCGTGAACTAGAAAGACACAGTAGTCTAAAGTTTGTTGAGTTAATCAACAACTACCTACCACTACACCAAGAAGAAAACAACAAACAAATCGACAACACAATCCAGTCAGCCATGATAAAATCAACGAAATCAGTGACGCTGGTGAGAAGAAGAAGGCAAAACACCTACTCACCGAGCACATGGAATCAGCGAAGAGAAGCATAAACAAGGCTCATCGCCAAAACAAACGTGCCAAGCGTTAACAAAAACCCATACCAAATGGCCCTTTTCAGGGTCACCAAATACTCCAAAATGAGAACTACCGAAAAAAAACAAAAAAACAATAAAATGACAGAGAACACACAAACACTTAAAAGAAATAACAAAATTCATAAACATGACAAACAACTGATACACAACATTAAAAAAACTAAATACAAAATAAATCAAAGTGAGACTTGAGTGGACACCGTGGTCATCAGTATGTATTAGGGAGATGGTGCAGTGGCAAAGAATGTGAAATTTTCAGAAGAGTTACTTTCAGAATGTGCTTAGGAATACAATTCAGAATAACATTCAGACACTCACTATGTGAGATAATATTCTGTATATTCCAGAAGAGCCCTTTCAGAATGTGCTTTGGAATACAATTCAGAATAATATTCAGACACTCACTATGTGAGATAATATTCTGTATATTCTAGAAGTAACAAGTCATTGACAATGACATAGTCCCCACTTGTAATAGGCGTATTAATCTTGATGGGGCAGGGAAATGAGGTCATTAAGAAGTATCACTGGAGTGTATATGTTCAGATCTATGGACACATAGGTCTATGTCATTGTTCCCATTTTGAAACAAGAGGCATGTCTAAGTTATGGTTCTAAATCGGGGAAAAAGATCAGACCTCTAGCTGTATTGGCCTGCCAAGAAATACATATGTGCATAATAAATGAAGTACAAGATGTGACATCTTAAGGTCTACTATCCTATCAAAATTGAAGCGTAAAGAACTTGTGGTTACTGAGTTATGCATATATATGCATATTCAAGGTCAAAGGTCCGGTCACTTGACATTTTGAAAAAAAAACCCATTGTATTGCTAATTAATCCATATATGCCAAAATTCAGACCTCTAGCTCTATTGGCTTGCCCACAATTACATATGGGCATAATTAACGAGGTAAAGCATGTGTTGTCATAAGGTCTCCCATCCTACTAAATATAAAGGACATAGCACTTGTGGTAACTTATTTATTGACATAATCGTGTATTTTAGGTAAAAGGTTATCGAGGTCACATGACATTTTGTCAAAAAAATTCTATCCTATAGTCTGTCCCTATATACTAAAAATCATACATTTACCTCTCTTGGCTTGCTCAAAATTAGATATGCACATAATTAATGAGGTAAAATATGTGGC
>LD343686.1:144498-157894 GCA_001465055.1 Ptychodera flava | reverse complement strand
CTGTATTTTAGCTGAAGAGTGCATATACAGATGAATACAGTCAAGAATCCATTTTTTGTATTCAGCAAGCCTGTATTCATGTGGATTCATGTGAATTCACGTGTATGATACTATAATACAGGCAACTCATTAATGTGAATTTATCTGCATTATTGGGTTTTCATGCAGTGTGACATTTTTTGAAAACAGGACATTTGAGGCAAAACCACACATGCTTATTTGTGTACCATGTAGGGAAAACAGTACGCCTACATTCAGCGAAATCACAATGTTTCACTAATGCCAAAAACTGTCTGTTGTCTTCACTCCATTGAGTATGAGAATCACCAGCAAGTTTTGTTGTAGCAGATAAAAGACAAGAGAACCATAGACCTTGAGTCACATGATATGTGTAAAACTCTGTGATAAATACACCCAGAATTCTGTCAATCTGCCAGTGTGATTTGCCACACACAGTACACATATTTATGCATGCATTTAATTCTTAATTTATTATGTTTACAGATCCATAAAAGCTCAGATTTCAATAATTGTGTAGCATTGTGCATATGAAAGAAAAGAAAAGTGGCCATGAGAGTTGATAGGAAGATTATGGTAGATTTGTGTCATTTTGATGTGCTACATAGCTACATTGTATCAAGTAAAGGTAGTTATCATAGACACATTGTTGATGAACAGCGTTGAACAGGAATCTTAAACGTACACTGTACCTGTGTTGTCAAGGCTACAGACATTAGCAAAAGTATATTCTTATCACCTTCCCAAACGTCCTTGCACTCATAAAAACTTTCAATAAAGTAATCTACCTTGTTTAATTTAATTAGCTACACAAAGTTTCTGTGATATCTTGAAATCAGATGTAATTTTTCTGATATTGTATGATTTGTTGTAGTGAAAGATATATTTTGTTTGTCTCAAAATTGTGTCGAACCATTCTTAAACAATGTCATCATCAAATAAGGATTTGTCGCTTTTATCAATGATATTTTCCCTTGTAGAGGATTTTTCCTGTTTGGTAATATTTCTTTTTACTCTTAAAACTTGAAATATAGGAAGCAGTGTATTTAAAAACATGATTTCAAGTGGTGAATATGTCTGATAATTTGTTGTATCTTGATTTGTATTTAACATGGCAATTGTAACCTTGAATTTTGGTCAATGTTTTGTTTGAAGCTATTTGTAAATATCAGTACTGCTGGCATTATTGCTCTGTTTATGAATTTGTTTTCTCTTTTGCTAAGTACTGTACTCAATGTCATTGAAAGATTTATAATTACTATTTTAAAATAAAATTATACCTATGAATAATTCTGTAGGTTGTCAGTTTTATCAGCAATTTAATGAATGGCACTCTCCTGCTCCTCACTAACAAAGAACACAAGTTTTCGACTCATGTTGTCACCAGGAAAGTCAATCCTAAAATAACCAAACCTAAAATGACCGACACTTGATAAAACTATGACAGCAAGACTTCTGAGTCAGAAACATGTACTCTGATTAAGATGATGATAAGACAAATCAATGGATTTGGCAACAAGGCAGTATTAACCTTCAATGACAGAGCTATCATTTACACTAAATCTGGAAGAATTTAAGAGCAGGGTCCTGCAAAAAAATAGCTCTTTTCCATTGATGTTATTGACAACATTATATGTACAAACAGGTAAATGCACTTGCAGTGGCCATTGCTTGAAATAGAGTGTAATTAAATTCCTGACCTTAAATTGGTTTTAAATGTATACAGATTTCGATATCACACCAAATTACTGTATTGCTCTTTCAACATGACTGTAAATAGAACAAATATCAAAATTCTGACAAATTCATTAAAATAAAGGTGGTCATGAAAGTCATGACAGAGGCACAAGAAGACTGCCAGTCTCTCTATGGTCATATTAATCGGATATTCGCCAGTTTCAATGGTCCTACATAAAATGACATGAGGCAATCTGATCAAAATCCGACGTAGATGCGGGTTGGACTTTTTACGTTATCGTATTGTGGTCTTTTTTGTGCGGCCATCCCTTCACTAGCTCACAAAAAAGACAGTAATACCATAACATAAAAGACCGACCAATCTGTATATCAGATTTTAATCAGATTGGTGTAATTGCTTGTAGTGAAAAAATGTGAATGTTATTAACAAATTTCTTCGTATGTACATTGTTGATAAAAAGAATGTTTGTGTTATCAGGGTACTTTCATATGTAGCTGGTTAAGGCTGCATTGGAATACTAATGGTGATTGGTATGACATGTCAACATCACAGTTACAGTATTGCACACCGTGTTTACAGAAATGCAAAGTTATATCACCTATCCTGTATATTGACATATAATTATTTGTCTATCCAATCATTACCTTCCAATATTTAAAATGATAAAAAACTTAGTCAAAGCTTTCTCTCTCCAAGGTCAGAGTAAGGTCATAGATACTTTTCATGAATACATTCATATGCATTCCCCTGTTGTTATTTTCCAATATAAGTTTGCTAATTTCTTTCTTGAATAATAGCTCCATATAAATACTACAGCTGTTCAACTGGACAAAATGAATATCTAAACAAACACCAGTTCCCTGTTGAACACTTGGCTTGCACATGAAGTTCTGCCTTCATTTCACCTAAGGTATGATGCCTGGCACCTGTTATTTCCACTCTGTTGGTAAAAGCCAGACTTTGATTGCCAAGACAAGAGCTTAATACAACACAAAATACATTCACTTGTTTTTAGACCATGGTATACTACTGACTTCAGAGAATGAAAACACACAGAGAATCACATTTATTCCTCAGGATATTCGTCAACAATGAGCTCAACATCGATAAACAATCTGTATTTGCCAAAATAAATCATAAGGAAAAGCCTTACTTATTATTATAAGGTGATCTTTTTTTGGAACGACCTCCCTTTGTCTTTAAAAATAACCCAAACGTTAAGTCATTAGAGTCGCATTTTTATAAAAGTCTTATTGATCAGCTGTAACATGTACTTTGCTTTCTGCTTTGTTGTCGTGTATGCTGTTTTTCTATTGTACGTTTCTGGTATGTGTTTGTTTGCTTTTCTACTTTATTTGCATTTTTAACTTTTCTAAATTTTTATCAACGACCTTGTTGAAGATTGGCCTTCCTATCCGAACAAGCTTTCGACAGTAAAGAAAGTTTAACAATATCAACAACAACAATAATAATAATAATAATGATAATAATTTTGTACACTGAAACAAGGCTTTTTGACAGGGTGGGCATTTTTGGAAATCGAGTACAGCCCCTCTTTGCTGAATTTCAGATGAACATATTATCTGAACACTCAGCTAACCTGTAAAGCATGAAGGAAAATATTCGCAATGTTGAATAGATACATAATCTTTAGTAAAAATAAGAGAAGGGAACAACTGAATTTGTTAAGAATCTTTACAGGGATATTCAAAAGAAAAAGCAAAAGGAAAAATGAAAATTAAAACAGTTCAGCCAAGAGATTAGTAGTAGAAAGGGTCATAGCATACTAGCCATGACCTGTTGGACTCAGCCAGACTTAGCATGCATGTCGATTTTGTCGTAGAGGGCAGCAGACGCATCAACTGTCTGTACACATGTAACACAGGGTCAATATAATCTGGGTCATGCCACCATTTGCATTCGGTTCAAAATAAGAAGACTGAGATCCACCATAGAGGTAAGAAATCGTCGTTTCGATTCCACTCATCTGTTCAAAACGTTACAGTCTTTATATGAACTGGTAAACTGAGTGCATGTTTGATGAAATTGTTTTGAGAGCGTGTGAACTGTGTTTACAACTCGGCAACCATGATTGGAATCAATATTGAAAATTATTGCGAGTCTCAGTCTCAGTGTAAAGTGACAGTAATGTAGTATCATACTGCTATATCTGTGACTTAATGCGTATGGGCACATTATGAAACGGTGCGTGATGAAGACTCCAAAATTCCGCGTGTTTACAGCCATATAGTCAATCAGGTAAAAGTACAGAAAAGCTTTGCGAAATGCCACATGATTTTGTACCAAGCACGATGACATATAGCCCTGCGTACGATGCTGTGTGTTCCGCTTCAGCTAATAGCCCCTGTGGTGAGCGGGGCTATTAGCTGTAGCGGAACACACAGCATCGTACGCAGGGCTAGATGACATATGACTGTGGACACCCACATTGCGCTGGCGATGCAATATACTGGCTTCCAAGGTGAATAATTCATTGTGTAACACCGATAAGCTTTAGGGCAGGCGTAATTTTTTTAATATTAAGAAAGAATTCAAGTTCACGGCATTTTGGTATTGATTGTATGCATGGAAGTACCACAACGGAACTGTGGTGTAAGTAGCACGGTTTTGACTTCCAAGGTTACTTATTCTGAGACAAAGATGTAAATGATCAAGGCTCATATCATGATAAGGACTAATATTACAACAGCATGGTTCTATAAACATGTGGAATCAAATTTTTATTACAAGATGGTAACTTGCATGATTACAGGTGTATAGACATGATATTCAAATTAAATTACATCCATTGTGGCAGAGAATATCGAACTGCTACAGTATAATCCCAAATGAATTTATCTAAAAAAATCTGACCTTGACTTGCAATAACTTTGAGCCCTGTCATGTCAGTCAAGTTAGGGACAGTGCGTACCACTCACATGGCCAATGATCGTGTTGACTTTTTACAAAACTGTTGCAAACAATACAAAAACCACTGTGAGGGTTCAAAGATAATATGCATTGTAAACGTACAAGTTGTTGTTCAGTGCAGTAAAAATTAGAACCATAATTCTTCTATCAGGGTTCCTCTCATGGCTTCGTCAGTTCACCTGCAATATTGTATAAAAACAATGAAATGTCAATAAGGTATGCATAAATTCACATGTTCCTGTGTCATATCAAAGTAAGTGTCCTTTCTGCATTGACTCTGTCTCAAATTTACCCTCAAATGGCAATGTTCAATGATAATAAGTTCAAAAATGAAAACAAGTCCAGGGAATTTAAGACACTTATTTTTTTATCCACTTCCCCTTCGGGCAAGTGGGGGGGTTAGGGGTTGGGCGGTTAAGTTCACTTGCCTGAATTGGAAAACTACTTGCCCAGTAAAATTATGTGGTTTGAAATAAGCTAGGCTGTATGTCATGTACAACTGCCAGGCTAGGCTGTATGTCATGTACCACTGCCAGGCTAGGCTGTATGTCATGTACCACTGCCAGGCTAGGCTGTATGCCATGTACCACTGCCAGGCTAGGCTGTACATGTATGTCATGTACCACTGCCAGGCTAGGCTGTATGTCATGTACCACTGCCAGGCTAGGCTGTCATGTACAACTGCCAGGCTAGGCTGTATGTCATGTACAACTGCCAGGCTAGCTAAGCTGTATGTCATGTACCACTGCCAGGCTAGGCTGTATGTCATGTACAACTGCCAGGCTAGGCTGTATGTCATGTACCACTGCCAGGCTAGGCTGTATGTCATTAAGGCTTAGGACAAGACAATTAAAATGTTCAAAAGTTATTGGGTACAGTGATCATAATTGCAGCAGTTTTGAATGACTCAGGTAGTAGTGCAGTTTGCCTGAATGGCAGATGAACTCGGATGTGTGGATCAGTTCCTGAATTTTTGTTTGAATACAATATTCAATATTTCATTCTGCTCTTCTGTTGGTATCTCTTTGCAAAATTTAATTATTCTTGCCTTGAAGTAAAATGTTTGGCATATTTATACACCTTGATTGAATTGAAATGTATATACATGCATGTACTAGCTGTGATCAGTTTTACCCCCTCCCCAATTGATTCATTTTGACCATTTTGCCAGCATGTGTTTCAACAATACCTACAATTTCCATGTGTCTAACCTTACAAAGACAATGATCAAAGTATGTCATTTGAAGGTCTGGTGTAGAATTAAAATCTGTACATACAATTACACAATTTACATAAAAAGACTTCATGATTATAAAAAGATGTTTGCTGATAATATTGTTTACATAAAATTTGTATCATTTCAAATCAAGTAGAATCTGTTGGATGAGTTCTGTATCTAGTCAATGTGGACAATATTTGGTAGTTGTGAAGACAATAAAACTTCATTCTGTCAATGTGGACAATATTTGATAGTTGTGAAGACAATAAAGCTTCACTCTGTCAATAAACAAGAAACACTAAAAGCATAGTGATATCTTAATTAGCATTACTCTACATACCATGTGTTTGATCTTCATCCTTCTTGACAAGATTGTCATCATTTTGTTGTAGCTTAACAAACCCATTCTCATTTCCGTTCGCATACTCTATCACTTCTTCGTTTTGTAGCAAACTGGTAATTATTCCATGTATGTATTGAAGGTTTTCTTGGAGAAGTTCAATATTTTGTTTTCTGTAATGATTACTGAGAGTCTGTGCAGTTATTTGGATATTTTCCACGTCTGTTTTGGTGAGTTGTAAATGTTGATATTGTACCAGACAAAACAGAGATGCAGAGGTACATATACAGATGAGTAGCACTGGTAAAACCATCCAAATTTCCATTACTTGCTCTTCTTCATTTATGTTGTGCTTGCTGTAAGTTGGTTTCTGTACCATCTTATTGTAACTTTCAACTTGCAGAACATAGTCAGGAGTTGTCATTGTTGATCAGTGCAGAGTCTTCGTCTGAGTGAAAAATAGCGTGCTGTCCATCAAGTGTAAGAGTAATATCAATTAACAACTGTTTTGATAGATCTATTTATAACACATATAGGCGTTGGTTGCTGCAGTAGTGAGTTTTAATGTTGATCAAATTTCACTCAATTTACGAAAGTCGTGAAATTTCCCATGATTCCATTTTAAAGGATGTGTTATTGATGTACTGTACACAATGAATGTGCTTGAGTGTGAATGAAAGTTTAAGAAACTTTCTAAATAGGAGGAAACAGATCGGATCAATGATACAGAAAATAGTTTGTATTATCCTAGATTGTGTGTAATAAGTGGCAGGATACTATCAGAGTGCATGCAAGCCGTACATTTTTAGAAAGAAAACACGTTTTGCTGGTACATGCACATTGCACAAAAGGTCTTGCCAATTTAGTGTTGTAGCATTTTGCATGAATTGGTGTGATTAGCATGAATAGTAGCCATGGAAACAGCTAAAATTTCCATAGTGCCTACTATTACTGGTATATGTATGTACAGACTCTAGAACATTTTTGATAATGATGAAGTGATATCTACATCCTAAATTTTCAGGAAAAATTATTCCATGAACTGTAAGTGTAAGTTTATGGCTCTCAAGCTGATAATGACATCCTACTGAAGAAAAAGAGAGGCTATACAGAGAATGAGTTCATATTGTTAACATTGATGATTAAATTGCTTAATTAAAGTCTAATCACAGATAATTCTGTCATAGTCTAGCATATCGTGTTTATATTCATGAATGAGTGAGTGCAATGAATGTAAAACTGAATTTCAAAGTTACAAAGGAATATTCAGGAATATTTTTCCATATTCTGTAAATATCTTTGTTGACTTACATGTACTATTAGTCAAACAGATGGCATATTACTTCCTAAGTATAACTCCTTCCAGAGTACTGCATATTATGAATTTAGGGATATATGCAGACTTTATCCTGCAGCAATTCCAAATCTTAATACGAAAAAAATAATCAAGGATTTGTCAAGCACATCTGCAGAATATAAAGCTACATGTATTGACAATCCTTTAACTGTAATTGATACATGTTTGTTGGTAATAAACCCCTATTTTCTCGATGTAAATAGTTTTATTCAGTATTGCACTGCTATAGTTTCAACCAAACTTTTATAACATACAGATTTTCTGTCATGGAGACAGGTGTGCAGAAATTCAATGTCTGTGATTAAAAAATGCAAAATTGACATTGAAACATTTTACATTTGGGTGAACTTAAAAAGTGACATTATTGGAAAGAGCTGTGATTTTTAGCTCATATAATAAATACCAAGAGGAGCTTATATGGTGAGTCGGTGGTGTCTGTATGTCTGTATGTATGTATGTTAGTATGTGCAGATGTACATGTATGTCCGTCCAACTCAAAAATTCCCAAACTGCTGTTCTTACCATCTTAGTATTTGGTGTACCGGTACAGGTCGACCCAGAGGTTGAGATGTGAATTTGTTAAAAAATGAACGTGTCAGTGTCAAAAGTATTCAAATATAAAGGTAAGAAAAAGGGAAAATCCTGCAAAGGTGTAGGAGTGGTGGTATGAACTGAAACAGCCTACACATTTAAGTGAGAGGTTCTATGACCCATGACGTCATACCGTATATTGTATGCAGTGTAGGAGCCTTTTAGGAGCCTTTGAAGTGTTTCTGTAAAGCATGCACATGTCTCATCAATGTGTTGAACGGAACTTTGACAGGAGATAGGAAAATAAATAACTACATGTATATCAAGCCATTTTCTGCGTAGGGGTCCACTTCATAAGTATCAAACTGAATTTTAAAATAACACATTCAAGTCCTGGCAGCTGTTTTCAAGAGCACATTTTCCATATTGTTGAGGTGTCATTAGACTGAAAGATTCCGTCGTGTGCGGGCGCACCGGCGCACTGCGACCTACGACCCTTTACCACGATCGTAGGTCGCAGTGCGCCGGAGCGCCCGCACGCGACGGAATCTTTCAGTCTAAGGTGTCATTGGCTCAAATGAGAATTTTCATATTATTCCATTTTGTTAGGGTGTTTGACAGAAAATGTGATATTACAAGAAGTCAATGGTGATCATGGATTTCAAAAAGGGCAATATTTGCCGTACATGATGTACACTATATCTATTATATATTGTGGCTGTACAATAATGAGGAATTAGTTCCAATGTCAGTGACAAAGAATAATTCCAATAGCTTTATTCTCCATCAACATGCTGCAGGTTTCGATGGGAGAGTAGCATACTGATTACTCCATAGCCAAGGGAAGGTCCTGGACTATCATTATTTGATATCATTCACTATGACCAAAGTTTGGTTTGTTCATATATATGTAAATGAGGAAAATTGTATGTGCAGTTTTTGGAGGGCTGATTTTTCCATTTTTGGTCAAATGTGATTTTCCCAGGCTTTTGCTTATTTTTTCAAAAATCCTCATGTTTGATATCATTGATTCAATAGCAATTAAATTTGGTTTGTTAGCTCCTAGAGATGACGTCATTTTGGACCAATTTTCCCGGTTTTGGTCAAAACCTGTTTTTCTCACTTGCAACTCAGCTTTACTATTTACAATGTCGCTTCTTAGGGATGCAGTTATGAAGTAATAAATTATCATAACATTTGCATACTTAAAGAATTTTTCTCCAATTTTTTACTCATTCATCTTCAAAAATATGGTTCTCTGAAATTATTCATCCACATTAAATTTGGTTTACAGGGATGATACCAGTTAGTGTATTTGTCAAATTATGATGATGAAATTTCCATATGCAGATTATTAGGGCTATTTATTTGATTTTTGGTGAAAATATTGTTTCCCCAAATACCCCTGGTCTTAGAGTTTTTTTGAGATACCTCATTAACATTACTGTCACATCACTAACTTATCTTTTGGCATTAGAAATAACAAATTTGTGCATTTCTGCAAAGTTCATTATGTTATAAGCAAATCGGTAGTCTGCACTATATTACATGTCAGCATCATGCATATCTGAAGGTAGCTACTCTTCCCATGCAATGAGACAACATGAATTGACTAATCAGAGTAAAAGAGAAACTGGCTCCAGCCATGTCAGTGTTCTTTGTATTTTGGAGTGCTACACAACAATTCTATCTATTGTTGTTTTCAGCAAAAGCTAGCAGGCTGGCAGAGGTACAAGATATAGGTTATCTCTCAATGTCACAACTATCTCAATGTCAAGTATGTTGTACCAAATGGCAATGTTTAATACCAAACGTGTTGTACCAAATGGCAATGTTTAATACCAAATGTGTTGTACCAAATGGCAATGTTTAATACCAAATGAGTTGTACCAAATGGCTATCTTTTATCAATACAAAGTAACATACATGTACTACTGAAGGGTCTCTGAAACAAACAGACTGATTGTCAAACAAGAAACCACAACTGCTCAAAGCTAGATCAAAACTTTAGAGAGTAAAATGTGCTAAATGCTTTGATTTTATCATACCTGTAACCATGATAATTTGAACTTTCAGATTCAACCTTGGTAAGAAAAGCAAGTTATAATTTGATTTATTCTAGAGTTTTACTCTTTTTGGTTTTACAGATAACGTGAAAAGGTAAAGACACATAACACATTAACAGGATGGTAATTGAAGTCTAGAAGTAAGAGAACATCATAAGATCTTCAGCTAGTCATTGTACTTGTTGATCTGTACTTGACAAAGTCTACACCATGGAATGGACAAACAAACACAGCACAGCCAGTGGATCTGATCCTGGATACAGTTCTTATCAGTTACATCATCGTGATAACAAAGTCTGCATCCAATCCACATCTAACACACAACCAAAGAAAAAATCATCCAAGAAGGCTTTGTTATTGAAAGTAACAGAGCAAATGCCAGATTATCCTGCCGGCCGGTTAGATTGGGGTAGTCTACCCTCTGTCATTCTCATCAAGATTTACAAGGTATTAAGTTTAGTGGAGCGTGCTCGTGCCTCTCTGGTATGTCGGCATTGGAATGAAATCTACCATTCAGCAGAGCTGTGGCACACATTTGAGTTTGAATTCAACAAAGATGCCACATCATACTTCAAGTCTACGCCTCCAGAATTGGTGAAACAGGTCTTACAACAGCATGTCCATCACTTGAAATACGTCAGCCTTAAAGTGGATAGCAGTAGAGAGTCAGCCGAGACAGCATGCAGTATTCTGTCGCAATTGGTCAATTGCTCACTCAATACACTGGTTTTGATGTCTGCAGCTCGTCCAAGTTTTCAGTTGGTCTCACAAGATCATTTTGTATCAGCATTGACGGTGGTCTTTGTGAACTCAAGGGCCTTGTCATCATTGGCTATTGATGATACGCCGGTTGATGATCCGTCTCTCAAAGTATTGGTTGCCAACAGCAGAGACACACTGACATTGTTAAAGATGAACAGCTGTCCTCATGTATCTCCAGCAGGTGAGTGTCACATGTGTGTGTTTGCCTAGATTGTGCAACAAAAATCTGTATATCTCTTAATCTTCATCCTGCCAAGTTCATACTTCACCATCTAGTCAAGTTTGTTAAAACCATTGAGGTATACAGTAACATGTCCCATTTGTAGTAATTTAACAAAACTCTGAACATCTAAGGATCCTTGACAACATAAGTACTGTGATTCAGTGTGAACATGAAATTTGCTGACAGAAGCTGCTGTGTCATAGCAATAGGTGAAAACAATCCAGCTTTTGGCGCAATACCACTTTTCACTAACTTCACAGATAGGGAAGTGTTTGGCCTGGCAGGATAAGGGTTGATGTATTCATGCTTAAAGTACAACATACCACTGAGTTAAAAGTCTCTGAGTGCGATTTGCAGTCATGTTGAGATGAACTGATGTGATGTACCAAGATATTGTAGGTACCGTAGTATTTTGTGTGCACAGTGTATATGTCAGGTGCTTATGCATATGAAACAAGTGTATACCCATAGTATGGGATATCTGTGATGCCTACTTTCAGATATTAAGAAACAACTATTGATTGCTTATTTCAGAGCTTCATGCATTCACTGTCTTATTTACATATCTCCAATACCTCCAAGGAAAGATTTTTCAGTTCAGTATACCACTACAATCTTATTGACATCAGTATATCATTGCTGTAAACCTTTGGAAATTTTTACTGCAGGTATCCTATGTGTTGCTGATTACTGCCATGGTTTACATGAATTGGTCCTCAACTACAACCACTTAACTGATGAACTACTGATGGCATTGTCTAGTGAAGAACACGTCAAATTGAAACATCTACGTATTGATGTTGCCACTGAAGAAACAAATGATGCTTTGACTCATTGCATTTCCCGAGAGAGTTGGGTTGCCATATCCAAACATTCGCCAGATCTTAATCTTGTCATGTATTTCTTTGTAACTAAAAATGAACACTTTGATCCATTCTTTGAGGTTGAGACACCTGTCACACATCTCTATTTTTGTCGTTCTGTTGCTAAGGCTGTTATTGCAAGAGTTGGGGAAAATTCTCCAAAGCTGCAAGAGCTGGTGATCTGTGCCAATGGTAATTGTCCGCTAGATGAGGAAGTGGTTAAAATTGCACGAAACTGCAACAACCTTTCCTCACTGGGTCTGAGTGAGTGTGAATTATCATGCTCTGCATTGGTAGAGGTTAGTCAGATCTGTGGCCCTAAACTCATTGAATTGTTTGTTATGGAAGATGTGCTGAATGAAGATGATATGTATGATAGGGAGACAGCTTACATTACTATCTCCAACTATCTTGGTAGATTTTGGGTACCAGACTGTGTGCCATGTTGGTAAATTTTGGGTGCCCAACTGTATTGGGAAGATCTAGACTCTGAACTTGAAGACGATTTACAACAACAGACTTTCCAATTTTGTGTGACTTGGTTCTTATGTTGTAATACATACATGTACATATTTTTGGACAATGTTTGAAGTTTAAGTGTCATATTATAAATCTGTTAAAACTAGTTTGTCAGTATTTCCATTATTGAAAATGTAGGATAGGAAAAATTGACAATGTACATGTATACCAAACACAGTGTTGAGATAATCATTATTTCTTGTACTTATATGATGTGGTTTGTAACTGTTTTAATGATGTGATGACATTGAACCTTGCTGGATCAAAGATTACAGTTTAAGTTGAAATGAAATTCTTGTTTGTTTCATATAAAACATGTCTCTGTATATTTAAGTTTACTATCACTAAAGTTGCACAGATGAAAGGTGTACACTAAGAGGTAGTCTTAGTCTAGTGTTTCAGAGTAGATTTACTGATACTACCGTATATGAAAATTTATTTCATCTAAAATGTATTTTTTGTATCTCATATAACAGTCCTATGTTGTTTCTTTCTCTGTGGTGATGCAACCTTTGTAATCGATGGAAAGTTTAAAAAAATATTGTACAGTACTTCATGTTTAAATGTGTTTGTCTTTGATATTGAATGTAGAGTATAAGATTACATATCAAGTATGCTTCAAAACATATTTATTTTCCCTGAACATGATAAGCAATGTCAATTATAGTATGCATTCAATAACATCTTAGCCATTAATGTCAAATTTTGTCTTTACACAGCTTAAGAGAAATCAACAGTTATGAACGGCGCTTTGACAGGTTTTAAGAATTGTATAATGCATAACACAGAAACTATGGCAACATGAAAACAGGCATACCTAGTTTTCATCCACAAGCATGAAAATTGTCTGAGTCACAAGTTTGACTTA
>LD343686.1:134135-144311 GCA_001465055.1 Ptychodera flava | reverse complement strand
GAAATCTTCATACATACTGCATAATTGATGTGACGTCAATCAATGATAAGAAATCTATTAGTACAACATAAATGCTGGTTATGATTACAATTTTTATTCAGGGATTGCCTTTGGCTGAATATTCTTGAAAGAGTCAATATATTGAATATTAAAATGACTGTTTTACTTGCATCATTGATTTTTGGATCATGGATTATATGGTTTGCTATACAAAGTTAAAGCCAAGTAACAGCATTTGTCAATAAAAACTTAAAAAATTACAAAATATTTACATATATATTTATTCCTATGTGTATATAAGTGTGCATATATGTGTATGTGTGCACTGCATATGCATGTTCCTGTGTGCATATGAATGGATATATTGTATCTGTATGCACACAGGTACATGTATGTATGTATGTTTATGTATGCACATCATGTGTATGTGGTAACATATTTTGTCTGTACAACACGAGCACCCAGTGACCTTTTCCATTCCAGGGCTCGAAATTAACTTTTGTCCCCGGTAGTCCACTTTGGCTACCATTTTCTGAAGTTGGTAACCAAATGACTATGGCTGGTAGCCCATGCATATTTTATTTTAGCGATATTTATTTTCATTTTTCAAGACAGAATGTCCATAAAGTGAATTGTCTAGTCGTTTCATGTAAATACTTGTACCCAAAGGAAACAGGTGTAATGGACAACAGTTATCCTCAAAAGTTTGGTGAACTCTTGGTTTCATTCTCAGACTTGTATACACATTTTAATAGGTGTCATGAAAAGGACTGTGACCTTCTCAGCACGTACATGAGACATACTGTAGCATGGCTAAAAATAGACCATGGACTAGGGAGAAGGTTCAGACGTCGAAAACATTCTTGCGAAGATCCAACGCATGTCGTCTTTGTAATTTGCATAAAAAACTCATAGTCTGGCCTTTCTATGTCCAGCTGGGTTTGACTGTATTTTGCTCCTCCAAAAGTGATGGACCTGACATGGCACGCCAAGTACTGACTAAACTTCATTTCCCAGGATTTGATAGTCCATGTTGGCTAACATTTCATGGGTTTTGGTAGCCCCAGGAAAAAGTTGGTAGTCTGTGGACGTGGGACTACTACTAATTTCGAGCCCTATATTCTGTGAGTGATACTGTTACCATGGTAATGGTAAAAAATGTGAAATTTTCCCTTTTTCACAAACAATAGATCTAATTTAACATGTTTCATACTTCATCCAGTTAACAACTATACCTGGTTGCCATGGCAACTTCACAACTTCCAGTTCAGTAAAGTTGTTGAAAAAACTCATAAGCCAAATTCTCCAGTCTTAGAAGTATTCATGGTTAACCCTCCTTTTGTCTTAATTTTATGAAATATATTGAAAATAAATTATTTTGAAAATTGAAAAAACATAAGTCCAAAAGTTGCAAAAACAAATCTAAAAAGCGCTATTTTTATATAATCCGTCAGACCAATTTAATTTGGAAACACATTATCAGGTCTAGATTCCAAAATGGGCAAAGAAACCTAATTTAAAATAAAATAATTATTTTCAAGCTGTTTTCCAATAATATTCATGAACACGACTGGAACTAATTTGGTATAATTGGATCTTCATATTTTTCAAATTTCTTTAAAGTCCTAGGTCCCTATAGCTGAATGTTGCAACATTACAAAAAACTATTATAAACAAGTGTATAACTTAAAAAGAAAAGCAGATGAGCTTACATTTGTAGATTCAACAGACAATACTTCATCATCCAATCATCCCAAATTAGTTCCAATAATGTTCATGGGAAAATTAGCCAAAACTCAGACTAGTATACGTAGTCAACAGTCAACTCTTGTATTCTCACAAAGTTTTCAAATTTGTAGGTTATCGAGTGAGAGTATACCGCATTTAGTCTTTTCACATTATTATCGAACAGGAATGAAACGAATTAATTATTTGAGGTGAAAGTAAAAACTACCAATAGACGACAAGAGTGAATAGAAATGTACACCTTCATCACTTTCTTATCAGTTTAAAAAATATCAATTATAGATTAATTCGTTTTGACGCATGAAAGGTTTCTATAAAATCATTCTTGAGTTTTAGAAAACGGTTTGAAAAGAAGTGCTTCCTGTACTTCAAACGCCAACTAGTCCGAAAAACCCTCTGTTGGTCCTGCGAGTGTCCAGTATAAGTCGCTCAGTTCCTTTGAATTAGCCGCCTCTTAACCAGATCAAAAGCTATAAATTTTTTGTTTATAGTCCAAACTAAAATGCTTTATATCTGTTTATTTCTCCATTAATCCATCAAGATTACGGCAGTAATCAGTGAAATAATATTCATTACAAATAAGAGTAACAGGGCGGGGTTAAAACAGCTTCATTTTAGCTTTGTGGAGGTCAAAAGTCTGCAAAACAAGTCACAAAAAGGCGATCTGCGCTCTTTCTTGCTTAAACGGCGAAAACGGGGTGTAAGTGTGCATCGTTAGAAAATAAGGATTGTGCAACTTATAACGTTGAACCACAGAATCCGGACGTTGTTAGCAGGAACAAATTTCGCCCTTGTCCTTTCACCGATGCGTTTGCTTGCAACTCAGAATCATAAATGAATCGCTAGTCAGCACGGTTCTACAAATAGTTGACACATAAATTTCATTGATTTTATCGTTTTGAATCTTAATCCCGATGGATCGAGGAAGTTATACCTGCCTGAATTTCATTCGCTATCGGCCAAACCAACTAAATCTTTCTTTTTAGCTTGAATTATTTTTAAACTAGTGCCATTACTAGAGTACATGAAATAAACTATACTCTAATTTTAGAGCACTTCTGTGACTGACTGATCGACCATTTTGACCATGGGCGTCATAGCACAATGAAGTCGCACTACTTCTAACGCACACCCATATCTCCTTTTTCCATTGTTTTGTTGGCTCGTTGACAGGACACGAGATAATAACGTATATAGAGTTGAACGCTCCCATCCAAACGAACAGCGATCAGCTGCATTTGGGCGGCATACGCAACCCTAAAAGTGTGAGGAACCCACGAGTGAATAACTGGTCTGCGGCTTCCAACTTCAAGTGTACTGATTGTCAATTCCGTAACTTCACTGAATGGCCCTGGCATTCTCAAATCAAGATATAATGCAAACGAAGATTCAATAATTTATCTTTTTTTTTGCTATCATCGTCACCGCCGTTGCTGATTGTTACAGTGGGTATCATTCTTCCCGATTTACGTACGCGTCAACATTATTCAGAAATATTAGCCATTGTGGGCAAAACGAGAGATCATGCATGAAATATTAGGAAAATATTCTGAAAGATATATGAATTGTGTTTATCTTATTGGTACTGGGACGTTCAGATGGAATTGGCTGTAAAAGTAAAATGCACTAGTTACACTGGAAATATTCATAAATGTTCATAGAGATGTATCCATTGACACAAATAATAACTTTAATTACTCTTGTAAAATACGTAAAACATGGCACTCATTGTGCATAATTTAAAGATTACAACTATGAGTTGGGTGAGAATGAAAACCTAATTGAAGGAACTTTCCAATCATTGAAATTAAATTGACTTGGAAGAGGAATTAGGTCAAAATATACTTCTAAGTGTTCTCAAAGAAATGATACACAGTAGATTTGCAGATATAACGCTGTTATAAGTGTCGAAAGTGGCGTGTAAATTCAAACGTTTTAACATTATTTTAGATTTCCCGCCATTTTCAAAAACTAATCATGTGACAAAGAAAATAAAGATTACAACAAAGTGTTTCCATTGTATATTGTGCATTCAAGTAAATGGCATTGTTTCTTTTATGATCACGATGTTTATGTGCAGGAAATACTCCATTTTTTGTAGTTTCCGTGGGGGCGCCGTTTTATGAGTGCAGCACTCGTTTAACCTGCTAAAACGCGTAGGCATAGTCCAAATCAGCGATCAGTGATACTTCTACACACGTCCTTCAGTTAGCACATTTACACGAACCAACTTTGGTTTGAAAATAAAATCATGCATAATGCATAAAAGTCGCAGCTATTGCTTTAATTGTAGAAAAAGGTTTCATGCACAGATAGAAATGGAAAACCTGTCAAGATAACTTGACCAACGAAATACCTAATCTGTGATTTTTAATATTGTTTCCTATTTCATAATTATGATATCAACACACTTTTTTCTCAGAATTCCTACCAACTACACCTGTGGTAAATAGTGGGCTTTCCAAAGAGGACTTTATCTAAGTCCCTACGTATAGTTTCAAGTACATGCAAGTGTACACAGGCGTGTAATTGAAATCAATGATATTGGTTTCACAATTTGAAGGAGTTCAATGCGTTTTGAAGATTTCAGTAGGTCTCAAAGCTGCCGGTCTCATAATTCAAGTTCACATTCTCAAAAGTATGAGAATTTTGACTTGTGTTTGAGGAAGCATTTACTCCCTTGAACGTTTTTTTTTTTATCATTTTAGTTTGGATGTTTGCGAACACACCGGGATGACCTTGAGCTACGGTCAACTGGTAAATTTTGTAAATTTTACAAAATCATTACAAAACATGTTTGGAAGGCTGATATACCTATTTTACATATTTTTGACCTTGACCTAAAATTTGGAGGGGAAGGCAGAGCTGTTCATAATTGCCCTCCCACTGCCATACGCGGAAAATATGCCCTCCAACTGAATTTTGATTCCCACTGCCCTCCCTGCAGTATCTATGGGCCCACCCGCTCCCCGCTCCACACAGCAGTTCAAGCTTCCCTCTGCCGTCTCGCCACCACTGAAATTCCCCATTGCCCCCCCCCCCTAGATGTACATATTCCCCATATGTACATTTCATTTTCGCAACTATTTATCTATCACGTCCACCCAGACGTGCGCGTGTTTGCAACCTAGATAAACGGAAAACTGTGCAAGAAAAAACTTACCATTTCAACCTTTGGACATTGCTCCCCTCTATTCAGCGATTAATCTTACCTGAAGTTTTATCAACCACGGCATTCCCCAACTTCTACCTATTTTCCGATACCCATTGCCAGAAATGTTCTCCCACCCCTGTAAAAACTGAAATTTCTTCCCCGCCCACTGTCAATATTGACTTTTTCTCCCCGCCTGCTGATTAGTTTTGAAATTTGCCCGCCCGCTGAAAAACTGCTCACCGACACCTTTTTGTAGAACATCTTCTTTGGCAGCACCTTGATCCATCCTGCGAGTGCAGTGCAGAATTCTCAGGATGGGATCGAAAGCCCAAAGAAAGGAAGAATGACTTAAAGGGACTAATACTGATATATGGATAGGACAAAAAATGGACTTGATAAGGCCCACAGGCCTTATTGAGGCTGTGTGCAGACTGAGGAGGGTCTGGTTGACTGAGAGAAATCTGCAGGGATCATAGTGACGCGGAGTAAGAGGGGAGCAGTGTGGATAGTCCACAAAACACATGTGTCAAACAAAGATTACTGTAACACTGAAAAGTTATGTAGGATGCATTTAATGTTAATAGCAATGGCAATATTTCTTTATTAGTTGTTAATAGTCAAGTAAGAGCAATAAAGTAACCCTATACTAGTAAACATTTACATTTGTTTCAACGTGGTCCGGGTCAACAAGAAATCAAAATTTTAGCATTTATTTTGAGAAGTTGAAAACAACATGACAGGTAAATTCATTGCTCTCCTGCCTTTAGATAGAACAATTACAATGAGTACATATACCATCTCAGATTCACGCATTTATTTAGTTTTGTCTATAATAACAATGGTAAATGCGATAGTGGACGTAATTCAACGGTCAACTGACTAGCTGAGAATCAACGCATTTCTTTGGCAATGTCAAGTTGTCATGACAAAGACGAAAGGCATCATCGATTGATAGTAAAATTCACCCTTATTTGTATTAGTATTTCATGTATTTCGTGCTGGTCAATTTTATGAAATCCCTGGTCAAAGATGCGCCGGAGCGTAAGACACATGGTATCAATAAGTCAAATTTTAGCAAAAGGTGCAAAAGGTTGAGATCAGTTTGTGTAATTAATGTTATAGAAATCAAACATCGTACTGGCCAAGTGTTTGACTTGGGGAGAACTCCACTAATGCGAGAACCGGGGATTGAAAATTTTGGCTTTAACCGGACTTCATATAGGTATACCATGGAGGTTTCCGTGTAAGTCAAGAACAAGAACGGAAAAGGCTTTATTAACTCGACTTTCGCCTTCAGCTTGTTCAGTTTATCAATGGCGTTCTTGCAGTACGTATTAAGCACTTTCGTATTAGCCTTTTTTTAAATTACAAAACAAGACATGTTTTACATACGATATAAGTTTTAGAGCGATAATATCATGTGCCGTTTGGTTGTGTTGTGTGCTCATGGAGCTATTTGGTAGCTCCATGGTGTGCTCGACAATTAAAGCTGGGTCGTCGGTTGGTGACTGCGACCTTGCCTGCAGATTTTACTCCCTGATATTTTGCTTTGAATTTTCAATTGACCCCGTGTGCAAGAAGAGTCTAGTATTCTCTCTGTAAATCAAGAAGCATTTCAGACATCTACAGCATTACTAGCTACAAAGCTCGAAAGTTATTCTCGGAAACAGGATTGGAACATTAGTCAAGCTGGATTTTGCGCGGTAGCTAAAAAAGGAAACCAGCTTTTCTTTCTCAGATAGCATGCAATGTACTGCGTACTGCTTATGCTCCCTTGGGCCTGAGAATTTCGCCCTCTCGGCCTTCAATGTCAGCGAGCTATCAAGAACTCGACAGTTTGGTCGCGTGAATCTGTCTATATTTTGATACATTAATCTATCAATCCCTATACTCAACTACCTAACGCATCAAGCAAGGGTCGCAGTCAAATTCTTTGGGCGTTTGTGACGAGAAGACATAGGCCTAATCGATGAGTGTCACGGAATGTTTTTTACTAGTTTAGAGAACTAATAAAATAACTGATCTACAGCGCGTCTTCGCATATCAAATCGACAAGTGTTTTAGTAACTTCGAAGTTTTACATCCGTCACTGTAAAGTATTTTACGAAAACACATTTTCGAGAAAGCGGGCGTGCAAGGGCAAGGCACGGCCGCGATTTAGATCAACAGCGGGGTAAAAAAGTGTTCCCCCCCCGACAGTTTAGTCAGACATGATTCAGTGTAGTTGTTATATCATGCATTCTTAAAAATAGTCGAAACATGGACATAAAAAGATAAATCCAATTTTTTTGTTTATAGATAGTTATTATATTGTCACCCAGGGTTTCAGGCGGGTTCAAAATCTGACATAAAAAGATATGATGTCCAAAAATTTGTTTTATTCAACTTACTGGTATCGTCTTTGCTATCGCCTAAACTTCCCCTTTTTCTTTCAAAAAGACTTAGACATTATCTCCTCAAGACAATATCTTCCCAATGCATAGACAGACCTGGTTGGGTATGGCTGTGCTTCTAATGTGTCTTCACAGTTTTACGAAACATCTCGCCAACTATTCGCATTGTGCATGAGCTTTTTTCTATCTTTCCAATGTTGACCAACCCTTGATAAGTCCACAGATTAGCATAATTAGTAGTGTTGACTAATTAATTACAAGATGTGTATATGGGAAATAAATATCTTTGTAATGGGGTGTAAAATAAATAAAAAGTCAAGAGGCTAGGTTAGGTTATATCATCATTTATTTTATTCCAATCAGTCAGAGCATGGAGGTAGAAAGTCTTTCTTCCTACCCCATGGTCAGAGCATGAAGAAAGGGGGAGGAAATGATAGAGAAAACAATATGAAAAACTCAATAATATTAATACCGTCTGGGCCGCCTGTGGATATACCTCGCTGGTGCATTCGTTGTTGACTTTGTCAAAGTTAATCCGGTGATAATCTTGTGACAGCGTCCACAGATTTGTAATTTACCCTTGTTTGGTTTAGCGCAATTAAGCAATCAAACACATCACATAATCGACGCAACACAGTGACAAAAATTCGCGTAAGATTGTCAAAGGACAATTTACCTACGTGACAAGGCAAAGGACAAAAAGAAATTGTTACAAAACCAGTGCTAACATAAGACCAAGTTGCTTGTCTCACGTACGTACGAACCACCTGACCGAACGCAGATGCGTGCATCCATGACGATAAAAAACAAAGTATAGAATTTTAGAATGTTCAAACCTTGATGATGACACTGTTACAAACGTGCTGTGTGCAAATATACACTGACTCGGATCTGCTTCTTTGTGCTATGACACCCGTGTTTTGACATGGATATATTTCCTGGAAAATGTTTAAGTGACCAACCTGTGAACACAATAGCTTAATTTCAATATGTGCATAATGTTGTCACTGCTCTCTGCAATCACTTTATACTGTAGTATGGTACTTGAGACAGTGTAAAAAATAGTATGTGGCAATATGCTCTATAAGTAACATACATACACCCATGCTTGGTACTTTGCCACTTATGATTTCTACATCTTCAAGATTTTGAATTCTGGTTTGTTGTATCTCGCATGGTTCTTTCAGAAATCTATGGAGATTACAATTAGCACATAATCAATATTCACACAAGGAGTTATTTTTTGATGAAATGACAAACAATGTGTGTGTATGTGTGTGTGTGTGTGTGTGTGAGAGAGAGAGAGAGAGAGAGAGAGAGAGAGACACACACACAATATCAAGTTGTGGAATCGATATTGGCATATAAATTTAGTTAAACTTCAACAAAATGGAGAACAGAAATTTGAAAAACCCTTCTATATCAAATCAAAGACAGGAAAGTGTCCAGTAAAGACAAAGACTGCTGCTCTTCTTCAAATCTAAAAGTATACGTAACCAATGAAGAATGAAAAATTTACAACTTTCTGATTGACACAAAATGTACTCTTTTTGCATGACTGATTTCAAAAGAATTTCAAAAAAGAATTATTTTCATGGCCCAACAAGAGAGACAGGTGAAAACATCAATTTATGTCCAAGGTTGGTATTATTCAGGGCTCGAAATTAGTGGTAGTCCCGCATCAACAGACTACCAAATTTTCTCTGGGGCTACCAAACTCAATGAAGTGGTAGCTCACACGGACTACCAAAGTCTGGAACCTGAAATTCAGCCAGTACTTTGCATGCCATGTCTGGTCCGTCACTTTGGGATGAGCTAAATGGCAGTCAAACCCAGTTGGGCACAGAAAGGCCATACTATCACTTTGCTGTGCAAATTAGGAAGAGGACTGGCCGTGGGGTGGAACTTTGCAACAAAGTTTCAATATCTGAACTGACATACTTGAATGACAGGCACAGGAAATGATGGCCAATGAAAACGCATTTTCAGTGCATTTTGATCATAATGTATCAATCATAATTACCCTCCTTCCTACAGAAGGGCCATGGTCTCTTTTTAGCTCTGCTGCAGTATGTCTCAGTGTTGAGAAGGTCATGTTGTTGTCATGACGACTATCAAAATTTGGATACAACTCTGAGAGTGAAACGGATTGTTAAAGCCCCAATAGCTACGAATGTGTGATAAACTGATCTTTGAATAAGACTCATAAAAGACTGAAAAAGGGTATAACACTTCCATAAGTGTCGAAACTGGCATGTAAATGCAAACGTTTTGACATCATTTTAGATTTCTCGCCATTTTCAACAAATCATGTGACAGAGAAAATAAATATTACAACAACAATTGTTGGCCATCATGTATTGTGCATTCAAGTAAATAGCATCATGCTTGTTTCATTTTGATCACGATGTGTATATGCGGGAAATACAGCATTTTGTGTAGTTTTGGGTTTTTTTTGTTTTTTTTTTTTTGGGGGGGGGGCATTTTATGAGTGTGGCACCAGTTTATTAAGCTGAAAAAACACATAGGCATGGTCAGCGAGCAGTGGTACTTCTATATATGTCCTTCAGTTAGCACATTTACACAAACAAACTTTGGTTTGAAATAAAATCATGAAAATAATGCACAAAATTCACACCTATTGGGGCTTTAATAGGTCACCAACCTTTTGAGTATCACTATCGTCCATTGTATTCACATCAAATGGCTAGAAAATTCACTTCATGGGCAGAATTTTGAAAGTAGCCTTTTCTTGTCTGGTTAACGAAAAATGATACCCCTTGCATTAAAATATGCATGGGCTACCAGCCACTGTCACTGGGCTACCAATTTCAGAAAATGGTAGCCCAAGTGGACTACCAGGGAAAAAAGTTAATTTCGAGC
>LD343686.1:114522-131736 GCA_001465055.1 Ptychodera flava | reverse complement strand
ATATAATCCCCCTGTTCTACATTATTGCTATTGGCCAGTACTTTTTTCCAGCATGGACAGCTCAATCTACCATTGCTGAAATCATGTAAACTGTAAGGTCCTAACAGAAATTAGTGGCGTCATTTCTGCAGAAAATTACATCAACAATCACACTATAAAACTTTCAACAACTTCAGGAATGCCAAATAAAATTTGTAGTTGTGAAAGCTTAAACTGCTACCAATAACCATGAGGGAAGCTAAGACCTGACAGATCAGCCCTATCCCATCAGCCCTATTTTAACCGTCCATGAGGAGCACAGCAGTATGCTATATGATCTATCAACTGCAAAGTTGAATACAGTGGTATACCAAAGTCTTATCTTTACTGTTCATGGAGGTCATCGTACTTGCTAATAAAGTTTACATCTTGAAGCTCTCTATACTTAGTTCAATTGGTTAAGTAAAGTCAATATCTTTAAACCATATGATCTACAGAAAAATGACATAGAACGCAGAAAATATCATGCCATTCGACGAACAACGATACACTTCCTTCATCGCATGAAACACTATGTACTATGAAAATACAGCTACTAAGCCTGCATGCTGAGGAATTTGTCGACAATCAACAACATATCTGAGTATCCATTGGCAGATTGAAGGCTTTGATGGTTGGGAGAAATTTGCCACTTTAAACATGCTCCTAGTGCCCAGATGTAAACACTGATGGGTTGGTACCAGTGATGGAGACAGCATGAAGACAGCAGTGGCTAGTGAAGTGGTGTTCAGAGTATCAAGACAGATAAGCATGACACAATGATTGACAAGCTATGTGACTGAATCCATTTCAACCTGAGTGGTAAGTATTTACCTTAGTTGCAAACTTTCCATCTTTGTAGTGAGGAGTTAGATATTTAACAACGGCATCAGCAGCCATTTTTCTCCTATCAACACTATCTGTTGCTTGTGTTTTCTTATTTGTTGACATCGCTGCCTCAGCTTTCCGTTTCTCATTTTCTAATGCTTCTCCATTAAATCTAACTTTCTTTTTTTTTGTCTTTGTACTTTGGTCATCAGAAACAACTTTGTCTTCTTCCTGGATAACCAAACATTTTTGTCTTTTGACTGACGGTTCTTCTTCATCCTGTCAAAATGTGTAAAATGTGCTTAGTGAGCAACTGAGTCTAAATTATCATCAAATGTTTTCAGAGACACAACACATAGACTTGGTTAAACTTCACAGAGAATGTCCAGCATAACCTATCCACAAAACTTGCAATACTGGTGTACATGTTGTTTGAGAAAATCAAAACAAGTACAGTAGCTGAAATTGACAGAATCAACATGACTTGCGGTACAATGGTATTCTCATCATGAAATTTACCACTGACTTCTAAAATGTTTGACAAAGTTGACATATTGTTGTTTGAAGAGAAAGACTCACCTCACTAACATCCAAATAAGATCTCTTCTTACTTGTTGACTGTCCATCGATGGAAGACCTAGCATCAATGATGATACCACTGATCAATGACCATCCTATCTCACATGTTAACTCCCAGAGCATAAGAGGAACATGGCAATTATGGGATTTGTTTCTTAATCAATGGGTCAGTAGTTATTGTACATCCTTGCTTTATGAGTGCACATTAACAATTTGTCACTATTGTCAATCTATGACTGCAGCACTAGGGCAAAATGTTGGCTTTCACATTCACCATAATTTGAAATCAAAGTGTCAAGGGATAATTTACATGGAGTCTAATGGATGACAAAGCCCATTTTAATAGTACACTGCCAAAAGACAATAATTGCTTAAGAAAACACATTTTTGTAATAGTTACTGAAAATAATGACATTTGATGACAGTACCTGTTATTTGTGTCAGACTTGACTTCTGATTCATCCTGTACAACTATTGACTTTGATGTTACTGCTACTTTGTCTGTTTCCCAATCATTGTCTTCATTAGTGCTATCACTATCTTCAGATGATTTGGATGACATTATTGTAACCTCCTTTGATGAAATATCTGTAACATTCTTTGATATGATACAACCCATAACATGTTCTCCACTTTCAGTCACTCTCTCCTCATCAACGTCTCTTCCATCAGTTTCGTCATCTGTACTTGTTACCATGGTAACACTGCCATAATCTTCATGACGATCATAATCCAAGTCTTCGGAATTGTAATATCTGAATTTAAAAGTTTCTGTGTTGTCTAGGAAAGAAACTTTCCTCTTCTCCAAGATGACATCACTCTTCCCAGGGATTTTGTTGAGTAGTGATGAGGCTGGCTGAAAAGATGCTGAATTCTTGTCTTTCAACAGCGATGATGCAGTTTGGAATGACACATTGTACTTGGTGTTACCCACTGATGATGACGATGTTGGGTTACTCTGTGACATTGTTTCTTCTTGTCTTGCCATTGACGATAACTGATCTCTGGTTTGTTGTTGAAGTAATGATGCAGCAGTTTGAAAACCTGTTGTTGGTGGGTTGATACGACTCAGTCTGGCTCCTTTGAACTGTGAAGTCCATGTAACATATTAGCCAAGCATTTATCTTCATTGTCACCAAACACCAATGTACACTGATCAATGATCCTCATATTACTTATTTCTATATTGTGTATTCTCCATGACATAAATGAATATACAAACATGTGACAACACTATCCAACCTTACACTTTACAGTTGTCTTATGGCACTGATATGTGTAGACTTCAATAACACTGAACATTTGCAATGGATTCTGTTCAGCTGACAAGTTTGAGGGATGATATACTAAAACTGTATCTCACCAATGTAACAGTGGATGTAGACCTTGCCTCACTCTCTGTATTGTCATCCTTCTTCATATCCTCACTGCGTATTCCAGTAAATGTATTATGTAAATCTTTGGACCTTGTGGCTTTGTTGATTTCACCAACCTAAGTAAGTAGAGTGGATACCATTAATCTAAAAATTTACACCCTATTAAATCCTGGTATTTTGGGGTGGATGCTGCATTTGTAATTCAACATTTAACAGCGAGAAGAGTGCCAATGTGACTTGAAAATAAGCTGGTATAGCAATTAAATACAGAATTCAGTGTATGTAGCTGACATAAACAGAGTATAACATCAAATGGTTGGATTGAGAGAAATGTATCGGTCATGAAAGTGAATATTTCAGATGATGGGGTACATCTGGCAGTCATTTTGAATTTTGAAAAGATTTTAAAGGTCTGGTGAAATGGTCCCGTTCTTGAGACTGAATATCTTCCAGGGGGGCAATACTATTACACTCGCAACAAAATTGCAACCTAAAAGTACGCGCAAGTGTTAATTTTTTTTATATTTCTATGCGCACCTTTCATCGGGTCATTTTGCGACACCCAGGTCACGCCCTTAGCGAAACTGATTGTTGTTCAAAAGATATGGCAAAATAAAGAAAAAACGTGGCTGTTTGTAGTCTTTTGTTGATCTGCGCTTCTCTCTCGGCGATTCGCAAAACTGTATCTACTTCCGTATTGCGTTCTTTCATCGTACGTATTTGCAATCGAGCCAAGTCTCGCGAGAGATTTGACGTTATTTAGTCTAGTCCACAGCATGCATAAATGGCTCTCGCGAGAATTGAAACTTCAACGCACGCATTTTGCGACACCAAGGTCACGCCCTCAGCGAAAGTGATTTTTGTTTAAAAGATACGGCAAATAAAGAAAAAACGTGGCTGTTTGTAGTCTTTTGTTGATCTGCGCTTCTCTCTCGGCGATTCGCAAAACTGTATCTACTTCCGTATTGCGTTCTTTCGTTTTACGTATTTGCAATCGAGCCAAGTCTCGCAAGAGATTTGACGTTATTTAGTCTAGTCCATAGCATGCATAAATGGCTCTCGCAAGAATTGAAACGTCGATGCACGCAATCGAGCCCTTGCGACAAATTTGACGTCACTTTGTCTACTGTATTGCAGGCATAGGAACGCCCGCTCGCGAGAATTGAAACTTTTGCTATAGGCCTACATAGCAGACATACGAATTTTAATCGAGGCCACAAGGTTCGATGTTGCAGTTGATTTGCATTTCGGTCTGGCTGTTCCGTGTTGTGCATTTTAATCCATGTTGCGGTCGATTTGCATCGCGGTCCTCGTGGTCAGGTATTCCCCATTGTTCTTCATTTTAATGGCCTCCATGCGCTCAGTCCAGAGCTGCAGACGAACTGTGCTCCATGATTTGTACCGGGTACTTGTATCGCGATCTCTATGTTCCGTGTTGTCGTTCGTTTTAATGACAGTCACAACGTTCAGTGTTGGTGTTCATGCAGTTGATTTGCATCGCGGTCCCAATTGTGTAGCGTGTAGCAAGGCAGGCTCAGGGACCGTGGCCGATCGTACGAACCAGAAGAGACAAGCACATTGGTTCCAACACTCAACATTTGATGGGAACTCGAAAAAGTTTACAGTTGAGCCGTTACATTCTTGCCGCTGTCACAGCCACTAAAATAACAACTTCTTCCCATAGTGAAATTGAAGGAGGACACTGTCCTGATCATGTAAGCGGAAAACCTAGAAGTTACCCCCTGTGGGGAGCTTACGGAGGTGCGAAATACTTTACTTCCCGTTATAAGATACGGCGTCGGGCAAACTTCGGAAAGCCGAAAAAAGTCGACTAGAGAGGCTCGGCGGACACGCCCACATCGCATTTTTTCTTTTGCCATATTTCATAATCACGCGCGCTAAACAAAAAAAGAAATGAATGTAACTGTTTTATAGACCATCAACTGTATTTCTGTGATTTTGCAACATGGACATTTCACCAGACCTTTAACTCCGTTTCATACATTGTGAAATGTTTCCTTTTTAAAATTGTCTTTCACTGTGAGTGTCAAGATTATCCAGAAACCAAACACGAGTGTCAAGATTATCCAGAAACCAAACACTTAAATTAACTTCACTCATGGGATAACCATACTATTGTTGCTAGTATTAAAAAAAATGCCATTTTGTAACCATAGAAACTATACCTAAAATTGTTTAACGACCACATTAAAGTTAGTATGTACAGCACGGACTGATTGTCAAACTACAATTTTTTCCATTTTTTTTCTGGTCTTCCTTTTGTGGGGGCTTATTTTAAAACTTTGGAGAAATAAAAATTTTCACCCTCCTTAGTTTTACCAAAATTGAAAATTTAATTATTTGCCCCATTAAGTTAACACACAGATGTCAGCCATTTTTTATTTGAAATATTGGTAAATGCCAGGTAATTTGTCACTCTAGTACAAAACTTTGCAAGGTGACCCCCCTGACTTTTATTCTTGATTTATTTATAAGTTAAAAGTTTCATTGAGGAAAATTTGAGCAAAAGTTCACGCCTCTTACTTTCAAGCGCATATTACCTTTAACATTGTAGGATCTACACCCATGTATACCCTAGAGCAAAAGTTCAATTTATGTTATATTGAGTCAAGAGAATGTTTAAGGTTGCATTGTGGGTAACACAGCTATTTTGTTCAAAATCACTATTTTGCAAAGATTCGTTCAATTTTAAGTAATGTGTTAACCAAAGATTTAAATATTGGTAGGGTCCACCTTTTAGCATGACAAGCAGTTGTAAGTTGGGTGAGAAAAGAAAAGTGTTGTTTTATGCAAATTTATGCAAATCCCCCCCATTTCCCGGCTTCTTTTTTTCTCTCGTTTTCAACATTTCAGAAAAAATTGACTCCACTCTGACCAGGTCAAATTTTGTGAATTTTTCAAATTGAGTTTTTTAAATACTATAAACAAAGCCACAGTTTTGTTCAGCAATAAATTCGTACATTTTGAATTAGAGTCATTTCAATATTGCTTATCGTGACATTAATCACTTATGTTGAATGTCAGTCTCTCAACCCCTGCCACTTAATTAAGAATGAGAATAGATGAAATTTTTGACTTAAATTAATTTTCATCATTAATATCACAATTAATATCACAATGCTTCTCCAAATATGTACCCCTCATCCTAAGAGTAAACTATTGCTACCATACTGAACTTCAGATTTTCTGCTTTTTGGAAATATAATGTATGAAGGGGTTTTCGTGTCATCTTTGATAAGAAAAATTGCTTTGAAATATGTGCAACTATACTTTAACACATACCGGTAATACATGCTGGTACCAGTAAAAGGCTAATAGCAAGACATTTCTGAAGAATTGTCGTAAACCATGCGTCTCTTTACGGCAACAGCTTAGTGCTACCTGTTAATATTTGCGTAGGTCAACGGAGCGGAAATTATGCTCTGGCTCGTGAGAATGTTTCTGGAGATTCCTTGACAAAATTAGTTTAGAAATGTTTTAAGTTTGAAGGCACACTAAATTTGTACATAAAATATGTACTCTGGTACAACTAACACCAAATATGGTGTGATGAGAATAAAAAACATCCACATTCAGTATACAATTTCAACTACTAAAACAATTGCAATCTATCTATCTATCTATCTATCTATCTATCTATCTATCTATCTATCTGTCTATCTATCTGTCTATCTATCTGTCTATCTAACTGTCTATCTATCTGTCTATCTATCTATCTATCTGTATATCTATCTGTCTATCTATCTGTCTATCTATCTGTCTATCTATCTATCTATCTGTATATCTATCTGTCTATCTATCTGTCTATCTATCTATCTATCTTGTAAAGCATCAAGAGTATCCAAAGTTAAACAATGCTCCGTGGCACTTACAGTTCCAATGAAAATGAATTGATGGAAATATCAACATCCATGTTAATAACGTAAAGATTTCCTACCTTTGACATAACTTTAGCTCTGTAGACATTGCTTTGTTTGCTAATCTTGAAAATCTGATATTCTGAATCCAAGGACCGGTCCCTAGGAGCAATATCACTGAAGACAAAGATAGCAAGCAATGATGAGTTTGCTGAGTGCAGTTTTATTGTTACATGTACCGGTACATGTCATTACATTACTCTGTAATAGACTACGTTGTAGCCACAGATTTACTCCATTGCCAACATTAGTGTCAACAACAAAAACTGATCAGGTATTATACAGTATTTTGCTGTTTTGACTATGTTTGACCTCCTTCCAGACAATGTTGCAACTTTTATAGAGTTGATTTCTTTGTTGTTGACTGATACTACCACCTAGACCATAATTACACATGACTATGTTGGCAACTTCTAAATTTACACAGTACGTCTATTCCCCACATTGCCAACATGTTCAATGCAAACCACTGTAATTGTTGTTGCAACACAATCTCACTACACTGTTCTAGATATGAAAACTGTTACACACCTTTAGCAATGATAATCAATTGACACTGAAGTTAACAACATTACTGGTATTTACTTTGTATTTTTTTTGTTTTATGCCATGGAAGCATCATGTATTCTGAAAGACTTTATACAGATGAACATATTATACAAGATTGTCATTATCATTACTTGTGGCAGTTAAGTTATCACCTTTTTAGGGTTTCATTGAAGTTACTCTCTCAAGGGGAAAGCTAACTGTACTCAAACTATAACAATCAATGAAAATCTCAAAATGCACAAAAACTTGAAAAAGTTTATATTTACTGGAAGTGAGATGAAGAAAGCTATCTTGTAACTCATGTACATTTGTATAAGATCTTCTAGAATACCCAATGCTTCTGTAGTGTAATGCAGAGATTGTGTTTGAAGTGGCATTGTTTTTGCAACATTCCTTAAACGTCTTATTTTTCTACCAATGACCAATATTTGAGGGCCAGTGTGTGGCAACACAGAAGTTGCACATTGTTGGTAGATTTACAGCATTAGGCCCATTTATCATCAAATTTTGCTAAAATTTGGAAAATGAAACATACTTTAGTTACAGATGAATTTGCATGAATTTTGGATATACAATCATATAAATTATAAATTGTCTTTCTAAATAATAAACATGAAGTGAACAATGGCGTCGACGGGTTGACATGCACTCAGTCAGGCTCTGACACTTTTCACCATTTTCATGGTTTTGTAAAATGTATGGTAAATTCTGACAAATGGGTAACTTTCTGGCAAGAAGTTCCTGGTGATACAAACTTTTACACCAACCAACTGGCAATTCTGCAATGTACGGGAATTGAACAGCGCTATCGAAGTAGATGTTAGTACGGTGGGCCACTACCAAACTATGCAAATCACTGTGCAAGGTTCCATCTTCTACTTAGTTGTGATATTCAATAAAACCCTGGTTCAGTAAGTAACAGTAATCGACCAAAAGTGCAGCTCTACTCCAGAACTGTTGTAGCATTGTGCCAAAACTTGACGACATGAATGTCCATTTCAGTGAACACAACTTTGATATAGTTGTACAAATGGAGACGTGGCTACGGAATGATATCTTTGACTCCGAAATAATGGATCAATTTTACTCAATCCACAGAAGAGACAGATCAGCTGATAACAGCAAAAAGACACGGGGTGGTGGTGTACTGTTAGCCATCCGACATGATCTCATGTTGATCCATCAAATGGACATTGAAAGTAACATGGAGATTGCCTGGGTGCAAGTCACTCTACGTAAAATCAATATGTATATTACAGCTATGTAAATTCCATCAAATTCACCATCATCAGTTGCTGGAAGAGCTTGAAAAATCACATGAAAATGTAGTTTCACTTTGTAAACCCGATGACCAAGTCCTCATTTGCGGTGACTTTAATTTATGGGACATTACTTGGGACAAGACTAATGGCAGCCATAATATTCAACCTTCATCTTGCAGCAGTTGGAACTCTGGACCTTTTCATTGAAATTCTCAATGAATATAATTTATTCCAAGTCAGTACATTTAACACTTGCAATAACCGTCAACTGGTTTTGGTATTGTTTAACAACCCAGATTGTATTCAAGTCTCTACAGCTGATCCAGCTTTTTCTTCAGACCATCTCCCATTATCATGCTCCATCAACATACCTGACACTGCAAAAGGTGTTAAATGTCCAGAGAGATCGATACATAATTATTGTAAAGATAATTTTGACCATTTTCAGGATCTCATCACCATATGACATGGACTTCACTCGAAGGAACAAACAACATCCACGAAACAACAGAATTATTCTAGAACATGTTGACTGCGTACATCAATGACTGCGTTCCAAAAATCAAAATCCGCTCAAGAAAATATCCCCGCATCTGTTTACATCAGATATCATATGTCTGTTAAAAGAATAAAATGCAGCACACAAACGATACAAAGCATTAAAAAACAGAAGACACGTACACAGCTTTCAAGGAACTATGAAAGGAATTTAAACAAGCCAAGAAGCTCGCATACAATGATTATACCGGTACATCAGTGACGTACAAGATCAAATAGTAACAAATAGTAAACACTTTTGGTCTTTCATAAATAATAGACGCAATTCTCGTTCTTTCTCAATGTCTCTTACACATGACAGGATCAGCGCTGTTACACCATTCTTATTTACATTCATATCTTAGTAACAGAGTGCAGCGTGTGGTCCTTAATGGCCACTTCTCCTCATGGAGTATAAACTTTAGTTCTGGTGTACCTTATGGGTCTCAGTTAGGTCCGCTTCTATTTGTTCTCTATGTTAATGATATCAGTTTTTCAATTTCAAGTTTCAAGTCATTGTATGCAGATGACTCAAAACTGTTTAGGCAAATTTCTAACATCTCGGATTGCAGTTCTCTTCAACAAGACCTTAACCACATTGAGAGATGGTGCATGACATGGAAACTTGAAATGAATTTTACAAATCCTTTACAAACAAGAAAACTCTGATTCTGAATGATTATAGTATTGATGGGGACAATTTATGCAGAGTAACATCAGTTTAAGACCTGGGTGTCCTTCTCACCCAAATCTGAACTACTCTGCACATACTATTGCAGTTACTGTTAAAGCTTTGAAGCTGCTATAACATAACTCAAATAATTTTAGCAATGTCAACACCCTCAAAACCCTGTATATAACACTTGTCCGGAGCCAGCTTGGGTATGCCAGTCAAGTCTGATCTCCACACCAGCTGTATCTCATTCACCGTACTGAAAGAGTTCAGTGTAAATTTCTCAAATACTTGTGCGGTAAAACTGGCATAACCTACTCATCTGGTTACTACAACCAACTCTGTACCTTTTTCAACATTCCACCTCTACAAGAGCACAGGAGTTTTCTCGATTCCACCTTCTTTTACAAATGTACAGCTCTGAAATTCTAGAGCGTATCTGTTTGTATGTGCCTTCTCACACTTTGCCTCAAAACAACATTTTAAATCTGATGCATAAAGAGTCAATGCTCATTCTTCGCCATTTTCATAAAGAACTATGAAAAATTTGAATATTATTTTAGACAATGAGACGTTTGATATTTTATGGGCAATTTCACAGATTTCTATTTAATAATGTTTATTCATTTTAATTCTGTTTTTACCAATGATTATTCTTTTTAGCTGTGTTGTTCCTGTCTTTGTTCCTTTGTTGTGCTTTTTGTTAGGTCTTTTTGTCTTTTGCTGGAACTGTAATTGGGTGAAAGCCTGTTGTTCCCAGCCAGTAAATAAATAAATAAATAAATAAATAAATAAATAAATAAATAAATAAATAAATAAATAAATAAAATTAACAAAACTACTGGTTTGATAAAATAAAATTTGGAAAATAATTGACCCCATTCAATACTGAATCAGATATGGCTGCCATTATAGAGTTGGTCTCCCAAAGGTGATATGTGGTGTGGTTTTCAGTCCTTAATTCTTTCAAATATTTCACAAAAGTGACAGCAACAGTGAAAGTTATTGATTTTTCATTATTGGACATCCATGGTATTGAAATATTGTCACACGTCAAGAAAACTCAAGAACTGAACTAATTTCCCTTGGTTCATCATAGTAGCTAAGTTTTCCTACTTGAAAACATTAAGCGGCATAAATTCTGCTGACAGGTGCTGGTTCAGTGTCAGCTTGGTTACTCATGAAACACGTAAGGCAAACTCTGAGTATACGTCATGTACAAATGAGGTAATCAGTGTATGTACATGTCACATGAGTCTACATGAGTCTACACAGATATGCACTTCTCCTTGAATACCATTGAAGTAGATTTAGGTATACTTGGGTCATATACGATATGTAGTGGTATATTCTCTGTATAGCTTACCTATATCAATTTACAAATTTGTATACTACACAAATATGTACTCTTTGATAGTAGTCACAACTGTGTGGTCAACAACAAAATGCAAACAAGTTACATTCATGTTTCAATAGTTTTGACACCAATCACAGAAGTACAGATTGCTGAATTAAGTTTTCATGTCAAAATTGTTGTAAGAAACGTACATCACACTTCCCTTTGTGAGATGAACCACACCCAAAATGAACATCGCCTACCCAAGGAACAACCATTGCTAATGCAAGATTGAAAGTGCTGGACAGTTTGGAAATCTGGTTCATTGAACACTGTACAGTCAATGGATACTCAACAAAATCGCAAACTGTGTAGTAGATTTATGATTTCACATCTGTAGTTGCAGCAGTATATTCTAGTTTTGCAACTTATAGAATAAAGTTGTCTTGAAAAAACTGTAATAGTAATTTCCTAGTGCAGCTACTGAGCAACATTGAAGGCAATCAGCTGTCGGTGTCAAAGCCATTGAAAAATCAAGATGAATGTCGTGACAGTTACATAATGATTAATGTGAACTAGTTTTTCTCTACTTTTACACAGTAAAACAGCTTGACTTCATCACTAAAATGTTAAAGTGTACCGTATCAGTATTACCATCTGGCCAAAATACATGTCCTAGTGTAATGTTGTATATCACTGTATGGGTCTGTAGATCACAAATTTACAGATCGATATAAGATGATATACCAATTGTAAAATGTATATCCATTATACAGCCTTGAGTAAATTTTTGAGTGAGCAAGTCCATTGAAATTTAGAGCTGATGATTAAAATAGCTAGCATCCCCAGATGTGTTTATTTTTGAAAAATCCATGTTCATTGCTATGATTTAAGTGGGCCTTATAACTCTATATATTACAACAGAATGCTGCAGTCATCTTTCATGTTTGTCTGATTTTCATTGGAGCAGACAATTATTTTTGCATATATGTTTCAAATCCACGCTCAAGTCAAACAAACATTAGTTCAGGTATTAAAACTCAAAGGTGAACATTGTGTTTCTGTAGGACTACCTAAAAGTATGAGAACCCGAAAGTGAATTACTGGTCTGCAGCTGCCATAAATACACAGACTAATAATACCTAAAATACACCACTGGTGGCGCTGTATATAATGGTACACTCTGTACTGTGAAGGATGCAGCAAATCAGGTTTTCTATATGTGTAATGCAGCTGAAATGCTCTTCAAGGATGAATACTTGTATTTTATTTATAACACAAATACAAGTTAATGAATTTTTAGGTCACTTTTTCAGCCAAGTGAGCCTTAGATTAAGATAAAAGATATGATTTGAACTTATTCTTGCATTAATTTGTTTCCTACTTTCACACACTGTGTTTTCAGAACATTCCCATCTTGTTTGTTTACTTTACATATACAAAGTCATGTATTGAAATGATGCTTCATTTTGATCATGGATACAAACTTTCACTTATGAAAGAAACATTTTGAGAAGTAAACTAATTGCAAAGATTCTTCTGTATGAAAAACAGCTAATTATTTGTAAGCAATGCCCGCCATATTTTTAGCATAGCAAGAGCACATTTAGTAAAGGTTAAGCACCAGCAAAAAAAACATAAAAGAATGGATGGATGGATGGATAGACAGACACCTGAACATTATGACAACATTGGACCTAGACACTTTGGGCCTCTGGTCCGTGATGTAAAAGAGAAAATGCCAATTTATAGTTTAATCTTGTTAATATTTCAAATAACCCTGTTTAATCTAAACCTAATCTTTAGTTCATACAGACACCAAGCATGAAACAGAGTAATCAGAAGTGTAGGTCAGAACAGAATCAATAATCAATAATTATTATTAAAACTGAAAGTTAGAGACATATGAAGCAATCACTACCTTGTTGCCATTTTGGTTTCATTCTCAGCATAATATGTTGCGTAATTGTTCCTCAAGGCGTCTTCCAACAGTTTCAAACAATGTTCACGAGTCTGAAACAATCAAATGGAATAGGGGGGTGTGTGTGTGTGCATGCACACCACACACACACACACACACACACACACACACACACACACACACACACACACATAATATGTGAGTTTTATGGTTTCAAATAAAAAAGTCCCTAGATTTCAAATGCTTCAAATGAAATAGCAGCCCGGAAGTACAGTTTCATAACCTTTACAAACCATGATGACATGCATATTGATATAACAAGACAATGCCCTTGTATCATGCTTAAACAAAAAAGATTCAGGAAAGATGTATTAACTTAATGAGTGTTCAGTTAACAAAACCCATACAAGAGCATGGTATCTGTCCAAGTTCACAGTCTGTGGTATGTCAGTAACATGGTGAGTGTCATACCTTGACTGTAAGTCCTGGGATCCTAGAATTAGCAGCATCTCTGAGTGGACAGTCTTCATCAGGTGGAATAAACTCTTTCTTTGAGACACCATCCTGTAATACATATTTGTACACAGCTTTCAGATTTACCACTGATGAATGAAAGGTTAAGTCAATCACTGATCAGAACATTGGGCAGTCTACAACCAACTAGATTGGTTAGAGCAAATTATGTCTCCATAGTATTAAAATGTACAAGTAAGAAACTGAAACAGGTGATCCTGCTAATGTTCTCTTTTGAGAGATAGTCATATTTTTAAAACACTGCAGACGAATCTATGTTCAACTGACTAAGCTTCCTGGCTAACCTTCTACCTACACCATAGAGTATTGTTTTTACCTCCGTACACAGACATAAACTTTGCAGTACTTTGTTAAATCAGTCCGGACAGTGGTTTGATAAGTTTTTGTTCTCTTCTTGGTGATTTCCTCATTTCCTATTTTTTCATATCAGTTGCCATTTTTACCCTAATTTTCTTTCCCATTGAGGATAATATCCGTTTGAAGTATTTGTAGTTGCTTGCTTCCCTTGATCCGCTTCTACTGTCCAATCAGAAACTTGACAGCATGTGAGTATTTGGTTGTCTCAAAACTACCCAAATACAAAATACACCAGTATCAGAGTATTTGAACAAGGGATTTTGAAACCCTTTTGCGCATGCTCATTTAAGCTCTGGTCAAAGTCCAACTCTTTCACCTGATGCAAGCCCAAGAACTTTGCCATCAATCATCGGCAAATGACAGAGGTAGGATAGTTTTTGAAAGACAAGATATGAATTTGACAGAGTATTTCCCCTAAATTCATTCACTTACCAGAAAATCATTGTTTAAAATTGACAAAATGTTTGTATATCCCCAATTATACATTCATTATTTTTTGTAATTTTTCATTTTTGTTGTAATTTACGTACATTACCAGTGACAGCGAGAACATAGGAGACCATGGTTGAGTAAAGACCACCAGTAAGATCATGGTCAGTAAAGTCTTAAGGAAGACACATTGTAACTGATGATGAATAAACAATGATAGCTTACCCCTCTCCTAAGTTTAAATTGTGCTTTTATCAAGTTTTTCCTCTCATTTCTATCATCCTCATCTTCTCTGTTCCAGAATCGTTCAGCATCAAAGTCACCATCTTCCAATCGTCCCCAATTTTCAGCTTCATAATCTTCATCTCTGTAAATTAAATGTGACAAAAGAGAATAACAATTTGTTCTTTAGTATTTACTGTCATTAATTTGTACAAGTTCTCTTTTCTTTTATCAATATATAACCTACTGGACCTGGTGTATAAGATAGAGCAATAAAGTAGCAAAACCCAACAGCAACCCAGCACAATATGATAATTACAGTAAAACTATATTCGCTTTTCAAATTTACAGATTTTTGGTAATTTTTTATTCAATCTGCAGTAGCCCATTATAGTCATTGATACTTGAGCACAGAAACACGTCAGTTATGAAGACCATGGCATATTGTATTGTCAACTGTAATTATTCATATTTTAAAACTCATGTTAAAATAATACGACTGTTCAGTGAGAGGAAAATACCTACCACTGCCAGTAACTTCCAAAAAATTTAAATGCCAAATTTCAATATGCTGTTGACATATACAAGCAATAAACCATGCCAGTTGATGAGTATACCACTTAGTTTTGACCACTTCACTCAAACATACCTTCACCGTCACTCGCCTTTGATTCAGGTATCATCAATACATGTATTACTTGACTTTGATTCATGTATCATCAATACATGTATTACTGGCCTTTGAGTCAGGTATCATCAATACATGTATTACTTGCATTTGATTCAGGTATCATCAATACATGTATTACTTGACTTTGATTCAGGTATCATCAATACATGTATTACTTGACTTTGATTCAGGTATCATCAATACATGTATTACTGTCATGAGCACAATTTCTTAATAGGCAGGCAATAAATCCTGACCTTGCTAGTGCTATAATGTGTTATAATTTAAGTACTGATCCCTAGGGTTTATCACATCTTGAGGTGAAAGCACTAGGTGAAATGAAGAATTATACTGCTTAATAACTTTTAATTATACAGTCTGATTCTTTATTTGATTTGTTTTTGTCAAACTTTCAGTCCACTTCCACCACCAATTGATGTTTTCTTGCAAAGTTCACATCAACGATCAAATATATTTTTTCTTATTTTAAAGTGATATATCCGGCATTATCATTATGTGGTACAACAGTTATGATATGGTCATGTCAAGGGCAGTCATACCATCAGCCTTGTTTTGCAAAGGTGTATGTGATGGAAAATAAAACCTCACCCCAGCATTCCATGGCGTCCACCTTCATACAGGTCTTTGCTTTGTCTTGCAGAGTAGGATTCTATGCGAGTTGAACCAGAACTACCTTTTCCTTCATAGCTGCTGGCATAAGCTCTTCGCTCAAACTGATCAAGTTGTTCTTTGAGCTGTTTGTTATTATTGCAGAAATCACAAGATATCTTGCATGGCGGGATATCATCACCAAAGAATTTTGCTATCACGGCATGTCTGCAACTGATAAGAAATAAAGTGACTGACATATGTACATATACCTTGCTACTAAATAAAATAAAAAAGCCTAACTTTGATTGACGTATGTACATGTATCTTGCAATTAAATACAATAAAAAAAGCCTGACTTTCACAGCTACGATGTCAGCTTTTGATATTGGTCAAAGTCAAGTCATTTCCTTAAACTAGTTTTAAGGTTGAAACCAACATGCAGATGCAATGAATATACAAGGACATGTTCCTTAGATTGCAATAGCAAGATAACAGAGACTGAATATTTTCTTTTCTTCAATCAATCAGTAAAATGTGGCCACTAATTTTAAAATACCTTGTCACTATAACACATACTTATCAACTATGGGTACATCTGTACTTTTGTTGTTCACCAAAGATGGCACTAGCAATGTATTGGTTTGCTGGAATAGCCATTGGTTTGCTAGCACATTCATTGGATCATCAACATCTATTCTGCTAGATCCCACAAATTACATCATTTATTTTCCTACTCTGTCTATAGGCCAGGTTGAAGGTATATCTATCATTCTCTCTCTCAGAATAATTCCAAGAAGCTGAATGAAATTGTTATGTTTTTGAAAAAGATGACAAATGTAGCAAAACTAATCAAAAGATTGCATCCCTGGACCAATGCCAACATTTTGGCCAGCCTGATACATAAACTTTTTGTAATGAAAGGTTCATTGGCATGTCATTATAAAATAGTTCAAATGTCTTTAACAATCAAACAAGCCGTCTTTCCCCTCAGATACTCCCTACACACAAAAAATACTTCACATTGTGATGTAAGCCTTTTGAACTCAGGCACAGAAAAGTCCAATCTACATGCAGTGTATCTAAAGTGAGGTCATATTGTACATTTCACTGCTTCTTATTAACTATCACTATCAATTATGATGTATGGTGTGGTAACACACTGTCTTTATCAATGATGATGTATGGTGTGGTAACACACTGTCTTTATCAATGATGATGTATGGTGTGGTAACACACTGTCTTTATCAATGATGATGTATGGTGTGGTAACACACTGTCACTATCAATGATGATGTATGGTGTGGTAACACACTGTCACTATCAATGATGGTGTATGGTGTGGTAACACACTGTCTTTATCTATTAGGTGTATC
>LD343686.1:88924-99983 GCA_001465055.1 Ptychodera flava | reverse complement strand
TCCAACCATGATGAATTTTAGTATATCCCCCTCTCTAACTCGGAAATTTTGACTGGCCCCCAGTAAAGTTAATACGGATACATGAATTTGTAAAATGTATATAAACACAGCAATAGCAAAGACCTTTCAAATTCTGATGAACCTTGCTAGATTATCATCGGTTATCTCATGATGGTTGAAAAAGGTGAAACTAACAAAATGAAGATCAAAGTGACAACAAATACAGATATAAAAGCTTGCGCTATAACCAGTATCCAACCATATAGTATTGTTTTAACTTGGATTGGTATCATGACAGGGTTTTCACAAGGATATATCTGACTTGGCAGAATTGGAAAGTACAAGGGAGAACACGCGAGAGGCTGAGGGGGGAAGTGTCAGAGGGGGCTGTCCTCTATCTTGGGTTGAAAATTTTGAGAAATTGATGTGTGTAATGGTAAAGTCTGGTGCAATCTGAGAAGTGTTTTTAATTTCTTTTTTTCCTTATCAAGTAAAACTATTAGAACACCAGGGGAGAGCACGAGAGGGGTTCCCTGCTCTTGTATTGAAAATTTTGAAAAATTGATGTGTATAAAGCTGCAATCTGAGAGGTGTTTCTATTTATTTTGCACTGGGTAAAATTGTTTGAAAATTACATGGAACACTGATATTTTTATTGCATTTTTTGCATGATCAGTGTTTGAGTCACAATATTCAACAACCAAACAATGACAATACATTTAGTTAGAAACAGGTCTCAGTTTGCTAGAGACTGAAGACCTATGAATATGCAGGGATGGAAAATCTGTGACCTTCTTGTGTCATTTCTCCAGCTGCCAGCCTCTAATGAAAAGCCTGAATACGATATGGTCAAAATGGTTATTGAACAAGTCGATGAAAGTGTGTACATATGTTTCTGTGATAATCATGAAGGATGAATTCACAACAGTTCAGTTTTGTCCTAGATCCTGTGAAAAAGTTGAGAAATTGATGCAATGGAGCAGTCTGGTACAATCTGAGATTTGTTTTCAATTTTTCTTTTACTAGTAAAAATGTTAGAATATACCAAGGGGAGAGCACGAGAGGGGTGTGTCCCATCTCGCATCGAAAATTTTGAGAAATTGACGTGTGGAATGATGCAATTTGAGAGGTGTTTGAATTTATTTCGCACAAAAAATTGAGTAAACCCCCTTCTTTCTCTCCACATTTTGAGTACCCCCTTTAAGTTTTCAATTCATGATCGGCTTCAGTATTTGAACTACAATTTCCGCTAAATTTGGAGGATTTGCCGAAAAAAATCCAAACAAGTATTTTGTAGATTTGTTCCTTGGAGAACATGGTTTGCATTTGTAGCAGTATGACTTGATGTATATAAACTTTAATAATAAACACATGTTTACCAGAAACTGAAGCGTCTGATAAGCGCCACGACGGCATCCCTAGTAGACTCTCGCCAGTCGCTTGTACTGGTTGGTCTAGCCGCCTTCGGCACTCGACCTCGCGCCTTCGGCACTCGACCTCGCGCCTTCGGCGCTCGATCGCCTACGTTGGATTGCTACCGCACTTAATAAAGTGACTCCGGTCAAAAGAAGGCACGAGGACTGTCGACAGTCTACATCCCTAGTAGTATCTGAGATGGTACCCTCTCGTGCAATATCGTGGACGAGCGGATATAGATAAACGATGAGTCTCAGACATTTGGTCTTTTCCCTCTTTAATACCTACTTTTTTCAAGAATGTAGCACAAAGACCTCTGTGTTCATTTCATGACCAATCAACCTTGAATAAAAACCTACATAGATGATTGTTACCGTCACCACTTTTCATGTGAGTCCTTCCAAGCTGAACGAATTAAGGGGTCGGGTGGATATCAATGGACCACAGGGAATTTGAGTGGCCCCGTTAAAAATGTTGGATATTTTTAATAACCCATCTTCCTTCCAGTTTGTAAACAGCCTATGGTATGAATAACATGTATTACACCATACGGCTATCGATAGTGCAGAACGACGGTAAGGACTAAAGTAAAGTTTGTCAAAAATAAAATAATTCAATTTACAAAAAAACAAATAAACAAACCAAATTCAACGTGTTTTTGAAGGGTAGTCCCTAGAACAAACCATTATGGCTGATAATGACCAGCTGATACAGACAAAGTATTCATTGTTGTATCTGCAAAAATATGAGGTAGTACAAACTTGAACACCTTGCGCCTGAAAGGTTCTATGATAAGATAATTGAGCTTGAGTCCATCTTTTAGTATTTTCATGTTTTTACACCAAGTAAGTAGATTCTTAGTTTTACATCAACGTATGCGTATATCATATCACATTTCATGTACCTCTTGTAGAGCATAATATGCTCTACAAGAGGTACTAAGGTGTGCATCAAATAAAGATGAGGGTGACTAACAAAATTATGAAGAAACCACGTTTTGAATTTCCCTAGGACAGGTGAAACTTCAGCTTGGTCACAAAAAGAAATGTTACAGATGATGACTGCAGACCCAGTGGTACCTGGCCATAGTGTCTCCAACCTAAACGATTCACAATACTAAGTGTGAAGCAATTCTTTAGTCCTTTCCTTTCAACAAAATATTTGAAAAGAGTCCGGCGGGCCGCTGACTCGAAGATAACATGAAAGCATATACATCATTTACATTGTAGAATCATTGGGTGGAGACAAACTATTAAACACTACTACGTTATCAAATATTGATTTACCTCTATATACAGATAGATGTCAACAAAAAACTGTTCCTTCAGGCTGCGGTTGCAAAGCGCAGTAAATGTCCTCCTATCATAGCCTTAGCATGTTAGACATACAGACAATGGTCAGTACACAAATTTTCCATTTATTGTCCTTCGTCTTTATATGTTTTTCCGGAGAAAACAGATTGCTTGTCAACATGTCAGCCAATGAGATGAGTGAGTAACTCATCAACGATCTTAACCTTATAACATTTTTGCCTCGGGTTTTATTCTTTTTTTTAACTTATTTGGTTGAACTTTCGGATGTGTGACAACAGCGCCATCGCCCCATGAAGTCTGGCTGACTGACCTTTTGTTTTATTACGTTACTCTTACTTTGATGTCGTTATCACGTGATTGGGTGACAGTTTCACTTCGGGTTAAAGCGAAGGTGGATGTTACACCTGTCATATCCTCGGTGCTATTGCCATGCCAACGTGACCATGGATACTTATTATTTCGACGCAACCCGCATTTTTGGCAGCTTTTCCCTTCTCCTTGTTTTGCATTCATTGCTGTTAACCACGGTTGTAGCACCTCCGTATGGCTGGGATAAAAGCGGGAGTCCCGTAAATTCGTCAATCAAAGCCACCATAATCGACACGGCGTTAAAACATGAGGTCTGGCAACATATAACGGCATGGGTGAATGTATCGTATAGCAGAAATGACCGTCACAAGATTTCGGTCAGCTCTACAGATCTTGGACGATACGGAAGTGGGCCACCTCAAAGTTTCCGAGGGTTTGTACTGCACAGTATACCTATAGATGCTTGTTCAAGGTTACAAAATCACGTTAAGACAGCATATCAACCATGGATCGCCCTGATCATAAGAGGAGGTTGTACATTCTCAACTAAAGCCAAACATGCAGCGAATGCTGGTGCCGCGGGTATCATCGTGTATAACTATTACGGCGATCTCACTACCATGGACTTAGAAGGTAAGGTAGAATTTTTATGGGAAACAGTTTCATGCTTGCCAGTTCAGTAACAAAGTGATTCCGAACTAGTAAATCGTCCACGTCTCCAAAGATCACGTACTTAGGCTTTGAACAACATGCTCTTGTGGTGTATGTCAGTTACTTTGTCAAAAGAATTTGTCATACGATATTGTCTGGATTGACGCTATGTAGGCCTAACGGTGTTCTGGCAACGGTCCATAATAAATAGCCACAGTGAATGTCAACACACAGATTTGTTAAAAAAAGCACTGTGGGGCATTCATTCAGCTATTCAGGTGAGTGGACTAAACAATCACAGGCTTTGTCGTAATATACAGCCGACCAAAGTAGGCCATTGTTTCCCAACTCAGCAACGTTACTAATAAACCCCCTGGACTGCATTGTTGTACAGGGACAGCTTTGTTTAGAGAGCTTCACGTGCTCGACCGATCTCCGTTTACGTGGTCATTTCACATCAAAAACATTTAGAGAATCCTATTGCAAGAGTAAAACTTAGGGCTACAGTGATTGGAGTAATTGGAGATGATAGGCCCAATTATGCAGAGGGAACGTAACACTACAGAAAAAAGACAGGGTTGTTTTGTTACAGTCAATATTCTCTCTTTGCCTGTTTTCAAATCCAATAACATTTGTCCCTTAGTTTCTGTTTTCCGTGTTTATTATGTCCAAATTAAAAACAAGCGAGATTTTCACTGCAACTGATGTAAAAGATTTTAGAATGACAATTGCGATTCCTTAACAACTTGTGAGTGTTTGAATACTTTCAAACCGCTTCTGTCATGATGAAAACTTTTTACCGGTCCACAGACTGACTTTCGCATACTGTTTGGAAAAGATTAAATACAGAAAAGCAACATTTACAAAAAAATATTGCCAAGCATGTTAATTGAAACTCAGACTGATAGTGGTCTGATATTGAGAGAATGTTAACAGATCGTGTTTCATGGCCGTCATGATCAGCTGGTCAGGGCGGTAAACCTCCGCGTTAGTGTTTTGTAGAACAAATTGATTGAGGAATTAGTGAAGAAAACTAACAGATTAGAACCGTTTTCTTTGATATAATACACAGAGATAGCAGAGGTGAATTAATAGCCAGGCAAGGCTTGTTTCGTTAAAATATTCTGTACATGATATGACATATGTGCAACTCTCCAGCCAAACTATCGTTATCGGCTTATCGGTCACACAACGTAATATTCCCTGAAACGTTTAGAGATTTAATGCTCATTGTAGCGGCCAAGAAGAAGAGCAGCTGATGTTTAAATTATAGCTTGTTCAATTCAATGATGTTATATGACAACCTTTACGAATAAAGATTTTGCGTGCGATCTCTCTTGCACAAAGTAAGATACATCCTACTCAATATTACATAAACCGAGGGTGCTTTATTGATTCACGGATATAAAGAATCGATAAAACTCACCTATATCATGTCATATCCTTATCCAAAATTTAAGGCAGAAAGTAAATTAAACTTTTACAGGAGTCTAATGCTGCTAATAATTTATAAATCGATTTTATACTCTTCTAATTTGAAACTTTGCTTTTTTGTTTACCCAAATATTTGCTGAAATTCTTAATCAAAGTGTTTTACGAATAAAAGGGGAAATATCTCTAAAAAGATGAAAACGTGAACGTATATTGGGTTTACAAGCGCTCTTGAACCAGCAAGATGTTTATTTTCAAATTTTAATTTTAAAGTTCTCCGCGCATACGATCGCCTGTTTTCGCCGTCCACGCCTTCCTTTAAATACAGAAAGGGAAGACACGATGGGATTGCTTCAAATTAAAGATTTTGCCAAGTGTGTATACGTAAGACTCTCAATGTTGAATTTTTTCTCTTGGATTGTCCTGCGTATCACGAGCAAAGATCAATATAGATGTCTTAAGATGTCTTCTTTCATCCGAATCTGTTTAAATTTCAGCAGTTATTATGTTCTTCTGATCGATGAAAGTACAATGCGTAAATTGGGCCCTTTCTTTTTAAGGCTTGTCAGATTTTGAAAGAAATGCTCTGTATTTAAATGTCAGCATTCCTGTACATTCTGGCGTGTAACTCCTTTGCATATGGGCCGGAGGCCTTGAAATGCAATAAACAACTTCTACGAATGAAAAGGGTATTTTCAATTTCGTTAGGCGATCTCTATTTTTGAAGTCATTTTTAATGACATTTGACAGTGACTCTTCCATGACATCAAACAGGAACCTATCGTTTATCTGTAAAAATGAAACTAACTTGGAACATTTCTCATCTTTTAACATTGGCATCTGTTTACAACATAGTGAATTAGTTTGTAAACAAGTTGATTTTAGAAGACCAGTACAACACTGACCGACTCTCCCCATATAATTGCCATCTAGTTTTATGATTCTCGACATACCTTTAAATATTTAAAATTTCTGTAAACATATTAAACTCTAAAACATGAGCGAATCCAGATGAACGGCAAATTGTGTTCTTTTTTAAAAAGCTCGCTGTGTGGATTTTAATCTCCAGGGGGCGCGAAATATGTAGTTTGATGGACCGTTGACAAAGAACATTTAGAAAGATCGAAGAAAGGAAAAAGATTAGAAAGAGAAAGGAACGATACATGGATAAAATTCCTGTATCTAGGTCATCTGGCAATTTCAGTGAGCAAGATACCGCTGAATATTTTATTGTTGAAGTGATGATAAGTAACTTACCTTGTTCCATGATAAGGAAGTATATGAATATTATATTATAGGTCTTTTGTCTATCTGATACGTCTATCTATTTACAACTCACTTGTTTATGTATTTTCAGGTTCAAAAATACCTGGTGTGATGTTACAGCGGGAGAACACCAATACTATGACATCTGGTCTGGGTAGCAACGAGAATGTATGGGTTGACATTTCCATGGCAAGGAATTTGACCGTCACATCTCCTAATGAGGGCGCTTCTGTGTACAGATGGTCAAGGAGTTGGCTACTGCTTACGGCATGTTTATCGGTGGTAATTAATGTCTTGTAGACATGAAACATTTACAACTAACCATTTATTAATATCGTTACGAAGAACATTTCGCTTTCCTTTTCATCAAGGAACCCGAGCCTATTCACAAATACGGAAGTCAAGAGGCGAGAAAATTGTACAAGCATGAAGTTAACAACTGTAGACTAGTGTAACATTATGTCTTGACGTTCATGCTATGACAAGGCGTGAAGGTGTGATCTTAATAAGTCGGCAAGTCTAAATGAGTCTGCGTGTCTAACTTGAAATTCTTTCTTGCATACGTCTGTGATATTGATGTGTTCTGTAGCCTTTCATAGCAGGAAAGCTAAAATAAGAAACATTTTTACCGTTGAACTGAAAACCACATCGTGAAGAAATGACGTCATGGTACCTTCAGGAATCATTACAACTGTGGCCGAGTCAAGGATTTCAAGTCACGAATATCGCTTTTGACAATTACCGTCTACGATATTTTCGCTCTTAGCATAAAACACTATCGTAAACCTTTTGTGAGTGAGTCATTGATCAGATCAACTGAACTTGGCTTTTGTCTCTCTCCACAAAACAAGGTGACTACTAGTAAAAGTGTTCAAAACTAGCAGGCTCATGTACAGTTGCAACAATAGATCCAAATAAAAGGCGCGCAAAAACAGTTGATTGCAATTTCTGACTAGTATAGCTGTATGTAACATTAATTGCTTATCTTTGTCTTGTGTGTTCTTAGCCTATTTGATGAAATGCAACATGACTGTTAAAACACACAGAAATATTCTAGAGCATTTACTCCTTTTGGAGTCTATGTTTGTTTAAGGTGTAACATCACCAACCATTGTTCTCACTTTGGAGATAGACACGTACTAAGCAGTACGTCACAAATGGATGCCAATTTATCCTTGTAGAATTTGCCCTCGTGTATGCAATAAAAATCAATGTTCATGTAATTTTCGTCTGAAATAAAACTTCCCAACAAGGGAATCACATATATTCATACTTGAAGATGAGTCCTTTGGACAAGGAGGAACGGCAATGTCACTACCTTCAGTACTCCGTCATGCAACCTTGTGATGAACTCTCGAGTGAACACGACAAAATGTACATCACACGAACTATAGCGAAACATCTGGACGATTGACAACATATTTATAAATGCTGTCTTCTCTTTAACAAAGTGGGTACACGCAGACACAACAACCTGAAAGAAATGAGAAATATATCGGCAATTTTTATGAACATGCAGTGCAAATCATCGAGCAAAACAAAGAAAATATTAAGAAAGCCTTATTTATAGAGAGTATATTTTACAGGTATATTTAACTAAAATACGCACTATATGGTGCAAATATTAAACAGACAATTTTTGAAAGCTAAGTATCTCTAAAGTAATTCCATTTCATGTTTGACAGGTTTCAAGATGATCGGCCATGTCGGTGAATATACAGTGAATATACGAACAGTAAAGTACTACACAACATTTTCGAAACTCTATAGGGATAAAGATTTATGATTAAGTCACAGGGAGATTAATCTAGGTAACTCGAAAATTAAGAAAATTGTCGAACTGGATGACGTAACGTTGTACATACTACATTTTGACTTTGATTTTGTATTCGTATATAAATCCCATATGAGGACAACGTGGATAACTTTCAATCGAAAACGCTGTATAACATACACTCTTTATGCCCTAATGTTTTGTTTTCATTTTGCGACAGAAATGTAGTCAACCAACTAACCATGGCGTGATTGAGAAGGCATTGCACTAATTGCAGGGCTTGTCCAGTTTGACAGTAATAAAACGACAGGCTCAGAAATACATTTATTATAAATATGTAAGCTTTTTATGAAACTTTTAGGTGGGGTTTCAAACCAAATACCTCGGTGTTGTAAGATTCCGAATAGTTACAATAAAATGAAGATAAAACAAAATGAAGGACTAAATCAAATTTAAAGTTAGTGCAATCAAGAGATTTGATCAGAAGTCAATGGGCAACGCTCAGCTTTTGCTGGAAATAAGTTGGAAACATTACTCACAGCTTTTGTGCCTATTGCAACAAAACAGAGGATCACAAGTCCAATCATATTCTGACGTCATGTACTGCTGTGACGATGAACCACCACGTGGTTGTTCAATTATTACACGAAACTGACCAATATTTCCCTTTAAGATCAAAAATAAAGAATGGTCACGTAGAGTGAAAAATCAAACTGACAACTGTCATTGTTGACAGAGTCACGTCATTGTTATGGTTGTAGGCAGTAGGTTGGGAAAACTGAAGATTAACTATAGACTCCTGTTACAGTTTTCGGACAATCACACGAAATTTGACAATTACCAATATGGATGGCAAAATTTGCAGACACCTGCAGTTGTAAGACGTGTGGTAATTTTGTCATTGTCTAGACTGGTTGACATGACAGAAGTGGTGTTCAGGGCGGTGGGGGCCAGGTCCCAAATGTTTAATCCAATATTGAAGGTGTAGTAATCAGACAACGCTCAAACGCTGTAAAATAGCCAGGATATTCGTGTGGATTTTGGACTATTTGAAAATAGTAAACACTGATTTCACACTTCAAGACGTGATAAATATTTATTTACCTTTCGATTGTGTCGTCATATTGTACTTTAAGCATGGCGAATTTGTGTAAAACGTTTGATAACGTACTGTCACGTCCGCTCATGTATCATTTCCGTGCAAGATTTGTCAATCACGCAATTGATTAACATCGGCTGTCTAAAAACTATATAATGCGCAGCAAACATAGATTTGTTATAGATTTTATTTCCATTAGATAGAAAAATGTGATCAAATTGAGTAAAATCACGCAAAGTATTGTATTTAAAAGGGAAAATTCACTCGTGTTCGCGATTCAACCATAAATATGAAGTCTTCCCCCACCCAATCATGAGCTTTGCTTCCGCGATCACTTGTGCTTCTGCGCCGTGGTGATGGACGACTATGTATGGTCAACGTTTGCAGCTAGCGTCCTACATAGTCTCAACCTAACGAAACCTATAGAACGAGTGAGTAGTATCACCTGATTTCTTACGCGATCATATGACTTTTAAAAAAGCGGTATGCTGTAAAAAGCGTATAATAAATGTTACTGTCACCTTTTGTCCGGATACTATGACCTGAAAATTGTAAGAGTTGAGTGAACATCAAGAAATTCAATACGTAGATAAAACAACAAGTCACAATGGTAGCGTACCTGTTTTTCACACATGTCGTTACTGAGGAGACTTAACCTTTCATGTCCATTATCATTGTTGATATCGTTAAGAATAACTTCTTCAAGTGGTGACTCGTCATAATGTTGATATCCGTCTTCCATATCGGTTCATTTTTGACGTTCTTTTGAATTTGATGTCAGTAGATATGTTCTGTTATTACTATGTCCGCAAGCTATGGAGTACTCATAAACACATCAACATAACAATGCGGCATTCTTTCAGGTGTAATGGTAGGGAACAATCGTCAAATGACTTGGTGACCTCAAATGACCTCGTACGGTACACAGTACAGCGCACTGGCGACAGGCCGTAAGTTCTGCGGTCGCGTTGTGGTGATTGGGGTCGATACAAGTTCCAGCAGACGATTAATCTACGCTACTATCAAGAGATTGCGAAACAGTCGTAATCATGGCGGTTCCCTGTGACTGTGCGGAGAGTTGGAATGTTTTTTCAGAAAAAGTTCCCGTTCACAATCGTTCGCCGACGTCAACCGAATGAGGGCGTTATTTGACAGTCCCCAGATGGTCCGTTGCACTCGTTTTTGAAGTCATGTGCACCGTTAAAATGGGAATACGCAAAGTTAAGGGCAGGGCTGAAAGAAAATTGGATTGGATAACGAAAGAAAACCCGGGGTGTTCCAGGAACTATTACATTTCAGAGAATAGTGATGGGGGCTCCATTTGTTTTACTCCATGCACGCAATTACAGAAAAAAGCTGTTTCGTAAAAGCCTTCTCTGGTTATTTGATGAAAAGACTGTATCTTCATGATTCAATTTGTGCCTGCATGCCCCATTCGTGATCTCGACTGTTTATGTGTACGCAAGAGAACCGACAGCAAAGATTGACTATCGTTGAGTTAATTTAAGGCAGACAATATTGTTAGACAAATATGTTCAGGATGTTAAAATTTTGTTTCAAATGGTCCCGTCATAACGTTTGTCATCTACATAATGAAAAGGCTATGCATGTTGACAAATTAATGCAGCCATACATTAAGTTGGAAAGTTGGGAGGGAATGTTTATGAGCTACATCATGAATGCAGCGTTGGCAAAATTACAAGCACAGCTGTGTCAAATCTTTAAGGCGAACGAGATCAACACTGATTTCAACTATTATATCCACTCTTTGCTGAAACAAACATGAAGATATGGGGGGGG